>APFE030134519.1:0-64748 GCA_000404065.3 Pinus taeda
AAGTCTTTGACAGGTTTAAAGAATTTAAGGCTCTGGTGGAAAACCAGACAGAGAAGAAGATAAAGGTGCTGAGGACAGATAATGGTGGAGAGTTTTGCAGCAAGGAATTTGAAGAATTCTATAAGAAGTGTGGTATAACACAATAGAAGACTACTCCATACACACCTGAGAAAAATGGAGTTGTAGAAAGAATGAACAAGATGTTGATGGAAAGGGCAAGAAGCATGCCCAGTGGTGCTAGGTTAGGACAAGAATTCTGGGTAAAGGCGGTGGAGACAACATGTTACCTGGTCAACCGATCACCTTCATCAGTGTTGGAGGATAAGACTCCAAAGAGGTATGGACTGATAAGAAACCCTCTCCTTCACATCTGAAGGTATTTGGATGTGATTCATATGTACATGTTCCAAAGGAGAAAAGAACCAATTTGGATAGTAAATCTGAAAAGTGCATCTTTAATGGGTATAAGGATGGTTTAAAGGGTTATAAGCTTTGGAACCCAGCAACAAGGAAGGTTGTATATGGCCTAGATGTGGTGTTCAGAGAGGTGAAAGATGCTATTAAACATGAATTCCAACCAAAGGAACCTGAGAAGATAGAATTTGAGCTTAAGGAGAAAGAATTAGACTCTACAGCAGAGGAGGAATCGTAATATGAAGAGCTACAAACTCCAAGTGTGAGAAGATCAGTTCGATAAAGAAGGCAGCCGGAAAGGTATAGTCCATCTGCTTTCTATTCAAATTTTGCTTTATCTATTACTGATGATGATCCCAGAAATGTGAAGGAAGCAATAGATTCAGAGGATGGCAAACTCTGGAAAGAGGCCATGGTTGATGAAATGGCAACTTTGCACAAAAATGAGGCTTGGGATTTGGTGGAGTTTCCAGTTGGAAGGAACCCCATTGGCAGCAAATGGGTGTTCAAGAAGAAGACAAATGCAGAAGGAAAGGTGGAGAAATACAAAGCTTGGTTGGTAGCAAAAATTTATTCCTAGGTGCCAGGAATTGGGTGATATTTTTTCTCCTGTTGCCAAGGCAGCTTCTATTAGATTACTTTTATATGTTGCTGCTACTTTTGATTTTGAGGTAGTGTTAATGGAAGTGAAGACAAAATTTATTTACGGGGATCTGGAAGAGGAGGTCTACATGAAGCAACCTAAAGGTTTTGTGGTGAAGGGTATGAAATAAATTATATGCAAGTTAAAGAAGTCCTTGTATGGGTTAAAATAGTCACCAAGGATGTGGTATCGGAAATTTGATACATTTATACGGGGACTTGGCTTCACCAGAAGCAAAGCAAATTACTGTGCGTATTTTAAATTAATTGGTGACCGTGTTATTTACCTGGTCTTATATGTGGATGATATGTTGCTGGTTGGAAATGACAAAGAAATTGTCCAGGATTTGAAGACCCAATTTTCCTCCAAATTTGACATGAAAGATCTTGGTGCTGCAAACTATATTTTGGGCATGGAAATTAAAAGAGATCGGGCAAAGAGGAAGCTCTGGTTAAACCAGAGGAAGTATGTCGAGACAATACTGCAGAGGTTTAATATGCAGGAGAGTAAACCAGTGAAGGTTCCTATTCCTGTAGGTGTGAGGTTATCTGTTGAACAATATCCCAAGACACAAGAAGAGGAAGAGGACATGTCCCATGTTCCATATGCAAGTGCAGTCGGTAGCATGATGTATGCAATGTTTTGTACTAGACTAGATATTGCACATGCAGTGGAAGTATTGAGCAGGTTTATGTCAAAACCAGGAAAGGAGCATTGGACAACAGTGAAGCAGGTTTTCAGGTATTTGCGTGGCACTAGTGATTATGGTATGTGCTACCAAGGAAGACCATGATTGGACGAAGTGTTGGATATTCATGGCTTCGTTGATGCAAACTAGGTTAGAGATTTGGCTCAGAGAAGATCTACAAGTTGGTATGTGTTTAACCTATTTGGAGGTGCAGTTTGTTGGATGAGTAAAAAACAATCTGTAGTGGCACTATCAAGTACAGAGGCAAAATACATGGCAGCCACTCACGCAAGTAAGGAAGCAGTTTGGTTGCAAAGATTATGTTCAAGTATGGGGTTAGTACAAGAAGCTATAAGGATAGACTGTGACAGCCAAAGTGTAATTTTCTTGGCAAAGAACCCTGCATATCATTCAAAGACAAAGCACGTTGATGTTCAGTATCACTTTGTGAGGGATATGATAGAAGACCAAAAGGTGTTGCTGGTAAAGGTGGACACTTTGAAGAATAGTGCAGATGCATTGACAAAATCTGTGAGCTCTGAGAAGGTCTCTTGGTGTAGAGAGACAATGGGCATTTTAGGGCTGGGAAAATGACTAATCTCTCTTGTGACCCCCTATGGAAAGAAAACAATAAGTGGGAGAATGTTGGGTTGTGTTATATTCTTTCCACGTAGTTAACAGGGGGTTTGAAGGGCACCCGTAACCCCACTTTATGGGGGTTTTGGACCCTATGTTAGGTTGGGCAGACCCACCAATGGTTTTTTGCATGATTTTCTCACATGTTTTTTGGATGCGATGTTTTTCGGTCCATTGTATTGGAAGCGATGGTTTTCGGTCCATGGTATTGGACGCGATGATTTTCGGTCCTTGGTATTGGATGCTTCGGCATGTATAAATATGTATTGTAACATTGAAAGGAACATAATGAAAAATCAAGCTGGTAGTCCCAGTTTTGGGATCCAGGGGAAATCTCTGTGTATATGTGTTTTATGTGTTATGATCTCGCATTATTTATTTTCTGTGTTTTAGAATTCGTATGCAGGTAATTTTTGTACGGGGTTAAAACCTACAATGTTTTTATCATTGTAACTTTTGTCCTTTTTCATCATATACTTATGTATTTGATTTTGAAATGACCATAGTTTTAGGTCATTTCAAATCATTTTTTCTTCATATTTTTACAATGGTACTAACTTCTTGTTCTTGTTTTGTAGATGCATAAACTAATCCTTCAGGTTATATAGACAATTTCTCCATGATGCACATTTTTTTTTTCACAAGGAGATGTGGCCAAAAATATTAGTCAAAAATTGCAAGTGATATGATTGAGTAATGAGATGTGAATGTATGTTTTGGTGATGAAATGAAATGTGAATGTATGGTTAAGTGATGAAATGAAATGTGAATGTATGGTTAAGTGATGAAAGAATGAATATGTCGGGTGATATAAGATAATGTACAATGTACATGGCTATAAGTATTGCATATTCAAATTTTAAACTAAGTTATCAATATTTAGAAAAAATTTCAAAATCAAAGACTTTAAGAGTGCTTTTAAACAATACTTTTCCCTTTTACTTGATAGTTCCTTATCAATGCTTGATTCTTTTGTCAACACTTGACCTTTTCAAAATGAATTCTTATCAATATTGGACTGTAAATAGATGCTTGTAGCTGCTTCTCAGGTCCCTTTGATGTTGATTTGAAACAGGTCCCTTCTGTATATGATATTGATCTTATTTGAAACAGGCCCCTTACTGATAAATGTTGATTTTGTTTGAAACAGGTCCCTGCTATAGTACAACTGCTTGATATTAAACCATTGCATGGTTTGTTGATTTATTATGAATCACCCCCCTTCCCGATCTTAAGAATTTTCCTCAAGTCTTTAAGTTTTTGGAGGATGATCCTGCAAAAAGAGAGAATTCATATTGACCAAACAAATTGGTTTTCCGATATGAATTCGAGTTTGTATTGTGCCAGTATCCTGGATTTTCACAATCAAACTCCTTTATTATTTTTTAGCTTTTTTTTTTTTTTATTCTTCTAGAAATAGGGAAGGCATATTACTATGTTGTTCCAATACTTCCATATTGTCTTCTATTGAGACTCTGTTAAGAAAGTCTTCTTTATTGATAGGTTTGTTGTAAACTTTGAGTCTATGACTATTAAATAGAAATGAAATTGTTGTTTCATTGATTTTTTTTTTAATCTGGACTGCTCCATTGTCAAAGATTTCTTCTATTGCATATCGCCCAAGCCAATGAGTAGTGAAATTAGCTTTGAAATCTTTGTACTTGGAGTAAAAAAGAAGTGCCCAATCTCCCTTGTGAAAAATTTTGTTTTTGATAAATCTGTCATACCATTTTATTCTCTGTTGCTGTACTAGTAAGGTATGTTCAATTGCCTGTTGTCTGATCTCATCTAGTTCATTCAGTTGCATAAGTCTCTGCTGTTGAGCTTCTGATAGATCCAATCCTAATTCTGTTTCAAGTTTGAATGTATGAATTTGAAATTGAATTGATAACAAAACTTTTTTACCATATACGAGTTGATATGGACTAAAGCCAGTATTGTTTTTCCATGTAATTATGTATGCCAATAATGTTTCTTTCAATTTGTCTAACCAATATTTTCTGTTCATTTGTACTGTCTTTGTCATGATGTTTTCCAGAACCATATCAGTATATTATACTTGTCCGTTTGCTTGTGGATGATACAGAGTAGACCTTTTATGCTTGATTTTGTATTTTTCTGTAAGATCTCAGACAAGTTTAGAAGTGAACTGTGTTCCCTAGTTTGTAACAATCTGTCTTGGAACTCTAAATCTTACAAAGATTTCTTTAAAGAGGAAAGAAACCACTGTTTCTTCTGTTGCTCTTGCCACTGATTTTGCTTCAACCCATTTTGTAACATAGTTTGTACATACTAGGATGTACTTCTTTCCATCTTAAGGCAGGTTAATTGGTCTCACAAAGTCTAGAGCCCATTGTTCAAATGGTTCTATAAGTACTTGTGGTTTCAATGGCATCTCATCTGATACTATAGGTCTTCTAGTTCTTTGACAGCTATCACATCTTTTGCAATAGGTCTTTGAGTCTTTGAAAATTGCTGGCCAATAGTAGCGAAGTTTGAGCACCTTGTATGTTGTCTGTCTATCTGCAAAATGGCCACCACATGGTTCATCATGACATGCTTTTAGAATATAAAGGATTTCATTTTCTCTCACACATTTTCTTATCAAAAGATCAAGACTAGTATAAAAGAGGTCACCATTTACCCAAGTATATCTAGCACTCTGTTTAATTATTTTCTTTTTTTGCTTGCTAGTGAAATGAGATGGTAATATTCCAGATGACAAATAATTTGCTATATCTACAAACCATGGGGTTTTAACTGTTACAACAAATAGATGCTCATCGGGAAAGTTGTCAGAAATAGGGATAAGATCATCAAGAGAATTAAGTCTTGGCTGAAAATCTGCCACTTGATTATCTTTTCCGGTCGATCTAGAAAAATGATATTGAATTATTGCATTAGTAATAGCCATCTAGTAATTCTGCCATTAGTTATTGTTTTACTCATTATATATTTAATGGCTGAATGATATGTATGAATAAATACTTGATACTCTGTTATGTAATGCCTAAATTTATTGACTGCATGGACAACATCTAGCATTTTTTTTTTTTTCAGTTGCTGTGTAGTTTAATTCTGTTGAAGTTAAAATTTTGCTTATGAAATAGATGGCATAGTTAAATTGGTTTTCTTTTGTCCTAGAGATGCTCCTATAGTTGTGTTTGATGCATCAGTTGATATGTGGAATGGCAATGACCAGTTTCATCCTCTAAGAATGGGTGCTACAAACAATTTTTCTTTCAGTTTTCAAATGCATTTTGACAATTTGTAGTCAATTGAAACTCAATGTCCTTTGAAAGTAATTTGAACAAGGGTAAAGCTATCTCGTTGAAGTTTTCAATGAATCTTTTGTAGTATCCTACATATCCCAAGAAACTTCTTACTTCTTTCTGTGTTTTTGGTGGCATTAAGTTTACAATGACTTGTATCTCTACTGGGTCTACCTTAATTCCAGAAGAACAAATGTGGTGTCCCCACGCTATCTCTTCTGTTAACATCAAAAAACATTTTTCATTACTGAGGGATAAGTTTGTCTCTATGCTTCTTTTTAGAACTTTTTCAAGATTATTTAAACAATCATCAAATGTACTTCCATAAACAGTAAAATCATCCATGTAGACTTCAACACATTCATGTATAAGGTCTGCAAAGATAGCTAAGACTAATCTTTGAAATGCAGCAGGTGCATTACATAGTCCAAAAGGGAAAACATTATAAGCATATGTTCTCGATGGACAAGTACATGAAGTTTTATCCTAATCTTCTAATGGTATCTTGATATGATTGTATCCACTAAATCTATCAAGAAAGGAAAATAACTTTTTCCCTGCTAATGAGCTAGTACTTGATCAATGAGTGGTAGCGGGAAATGATCTTTCAATGTTGCTTCGTTCAGTTCCCTATAGTCTACACATATTCTCGATTTGCCATTTTTCTTTGGTACCAAAACTAAAGGAGAAACCCATTGACTATTAGAGATAGGGTAGATAAATCCCACCTGTAATAGTTTCTGCAACTCTTCTTTCACTATCTCCTTCACCATTGGATTCATTCTTCTTTGTGGTTGTCTTACTGGTTTGATTGTTTCATCTGTGTAAATGTGATGGATACATGTTTTTGGATGGATTCCTTGCATGTCTATATAGTCCCAGCCAAAAGATTTTAAATATTTCTATAATAATGCAATTACCTGTTGTTCTTGTGATGATTGTGGATTATTACCAATATTTAAATTCTTTCCAGGATTGATTTCAATGATTTTGCTTTGAGAATTTGTAATTGTGTTAATAAGAAAAATGCTTTCAGATAAATTTTGTAATGATTGAATAGTACAATTTTCCTGAAAACATTGATTTAAAAGATGATTTGCAACTTCATACTGTGTTATTCTTAGCTGCTTAGAAATATCAGGTTTTGAGATAAAAAGGTCTATTAAATCCTCATTTTCTTCTTCTTCTCTAAAATTAAAGGCTTGATTAATACTTAAAACAGGTAGAGTTTCTTCCTGTTGCTCATCAAGCCATGATAGTAAAGAAGGCGATTGAGCATGAGGATAGAGTGTGATATGTTTCCTTTCATCTCCATGTGCTATGATCTGCATCCAATGAAGGAATCTTTTGTGGCTAATCATGGTCTGCTAAGAATTAAAGGATGACCTCCTATATTAGTTTTTGGTTGGAAGATTAGAAAGTCTACTGGATATTCCCATGAATCCAAAGAAACAATGATGTCCTCTAGTATTCCTTCTTGTACTACTTTATATATATTTGCTAGTTCTAAAATTGTAGTAGTAGGTTAGATATTTGACAATTTTAAATACTTCATAGTTTCTATTGTCATGACATTTATAGTAGTTCCTATATCAATTAATGTATTAGGAACTGAAAAATTATTGAATGAAATGGTAACCATAGGTATCCTTGGATCAATATATTTTTCAATTGTTGTTTTTGCAGACATGAGACTAGCTAGTTTGCCAATGACCTGGATTATAGGTGGATCTCTTTTATTTCTGCAAATTTTCTTAATACGTAATTCATTTATTGTTTTGTTTCAATTGGGATATCTTTGATAGCTTGTAACGAAGGAATTTTGACATAAGAATTCTTTAATTCATCTATGATATCAAATTCAGCAAGAGAAATTGAAGTTTTCTGATCAACTAACCTTTTTGGGAAAGGTGGTGTTTGAGTCATAAGAGTTTTGCTTTTCTGAATTTGATTCCTTGGATTATTTTTTTGAGATTTTTCTCGTTCTTCAATTTGTTCTTCTATGATTGGTGGAGAATATTTTTGGAGAACTTTTACCGACCTTAAGTGGATGTCTTGAATAGGAAGAATAGAATTTGTAGGAAATAATGTTGTTTCTTCCACATTATAAGCTGGCCTCTCCACTTTGTTACTCGGATTTGCTATTGGCTGAGCTGGTAATTGAGTTGGTCTAGGTGGTGGTTGGTTAGAAGGTCGCTGAAGCTGCTGAGGTTAAGTTAGTGCAAGCATTAATTATTGTGTAAATGGAATTAATTGAGTGGGTTGCTGGAATTGTTGATATGGGAATGGTTGTTGAGGATATGACTGTTGATATGACTGATAAGATTGATATTGTTGAGGGTAAATTTGTTGGGGAGGTTGATCTCCATAAGCATATCTTCGCCAACTTTGTGAAGGTTGTTTTTGGTTTTGCTGAGGAGGTCAAACCTGCCATGGCATAGGAGTATTCCATGAATTTTCATACTGAAAATTCTGGGGGATTTATTGAGGAAACTGTTGAGATGTACCTGCAAAACATGGTTGCTAAGCTCTTCTTGGTGCCATATTATAAAATCCTTAAGTTTCTTCTAATTGACTTGCTTGCAACTCTTTTAATGTTGGACAATCGTCTGTAACATGAATTTCTGTACAAAGTCCGCAAACATGTATATTATCCAAAAGACATTCTCGTAAAAGATGCTTCTTCCTACAGTTAGGACAAAAGATTAACATTGTTTGTTATTCTTCTTGTTGTTTCTTATTTTCTTTTAATACATAAAATTGTGTTCCTAAGGTGCTCAAAAGATTTGTTTTAAAGTTTTCTAACAAAGTCCCTATTTATGCTATTGTCACTCCTCCTGTTGCCGATTTAGAAGCTCTAGAAGTTATATCTCTTTTTCCTGTTTTGGATCTACCTCTAGAGTAATTTTGACATAATTAAGCTATTTCATCAGATGGTAAGTATGAAATATCTCCTTTACCCATTACATTGAGAATATCAAGATACTCATCTCTTATTCTTTTAAGAAAAATTGTTCTAATGGTATCGAGATTTAGAAAAAGTTGTTTGGATTTTTGCAGGTTGTAAAGAAATCGTTCCAAATATTCTTCCAAACTCTCATATTCTTGTGGAGACATTCTAAAAATATCTTCTTTTGAATCTCTAGGCCTGTAATAGGCTTGATATCTCTTAAGAAAAAATTTCTTCATTTCTTCCCAAGAAGTAATAGTGTTCTCGTAATCCCATAAACTATTTTAAGGCAGCTGCTTTAAGAGTAGCAGGAAAAAAACGAAGTTTATGTGTATGATCAATATAACCATAAGTTCTGCATAATATATCAAAGTCAAACATGAATGAATCAGGATTTTCAGAAGACATTCCATAGAAATTTGGTAAAACTGAAGGTGGAATATTCTTCATTTTTACCTCTTCTCCTAGAATTTCTCTAGTATCTACAATTGGAAATCCAAAAGTAGCTTCTTCATCATTTTCTATTTCTACATCTTGTCTTCTGTTATGGTCATATTCTCTTTTGGCATATTTTTCTCTTTTCCTTTTTCCTCCTCTTCTTGCCTCTTCTTCTCTTCTTCTTTGCCATTCTTTTTGTTGTTTTCAATATTGTAACCTTTGTTCTGGAGTGAGGATGGTAGATCCTTGCCCTTCTTCTGCCATATATTTTTTAGTAGTTTCAAATGTCTCAGTAACAACTTGATATTCAACTTGATTTATTTGTTCAAAGATAGGTTGATCTATTTGTTTAATAATAGGCTGATCAATTGGTTTTCTTGTCTCTCTTTGTTTTCCTCTAGAAGACGTTTCTATGTGTTTATGTTTTCTCTTCACTTCATAAGCTAACAAAGTTTGTTTTTAAACAACAGTTAAACTTTGTCCTAAACATTGTTTTTCCTCTAACTCTTCCAAAGTTGGTTTTCCAACAATTGGTGTAGTTAATTCAAATGGAGGTAGTCCTACTTCTACCAGTGGTTTAGTAATGGGGGGTCTTGTTTTGTGTATCTACCTTTTTCATCTCTTTGTCTAGGCAGAAATGACCATAATGAAAAATCCTATTTACTTTTTATGTTTATGTTTTTGTTGTTGTTGTTGTTGTTTTTTTGTTTTTTTAATGCGTGTGTTTCTTTTTAAGCTTCCTATTTTGATTAACTTTGAATAAGCTTCCCCAACAACAACGCCAAAAATGTAAGGTCAATTTACTAATTAAACTAACAATTTTGTTTTACTTGTCAATCCAAGTTTGTAGACTTGGAAACATGTCCAAAATATATGGATTTAAGGTGAAATCAAATTAGGAAGGCAAGACTATAAAGTTAAAGGAAGTGCATATTACAAATATAGTCTAAGTTTTAAAAGACTAAAAAGTTTCTTGTTCAAGATGCAACAAGCAAGAAAAGAGGCTCCTAACTTAGGAGGTCATGGTTATCCTTCCTCACAGTACTGTACCCAAGAAGAGAAACTAAAGAGCAGTGGTTTGTAATGTGTAGATAGCAAGAGAAGAGGCTCCTAACTTAGGAGATCTTGGCTGTCTTCCCTCACAGATATACTCCAATAACATTATCATTGCATTAAATAAATATGGAATTCAAGAAATAGTACAAGAAACACAAAAAGGATGATTTTAGCTATGATTCATAACTTGATAGAAAAAAACTTAAATTCCTGTTTGTCCTTTTGTATGCAAATTTGATTTTAAACTATCATCCCAAAATCACACAAAAAGCATCACACATTTAAATCACTGAAGCACAAATATGAAACAAGAGATACTGAAATTAAAATTATGCTAATGCAATCAAAGTGTACTTAGCTTGGTATGGGGGCCCTCCAACCTTGTCTTGTACACCTAAGGAACTCTGAGCTACAACTTACTTATGAAAATGTCCACAACATGAACAACAACTTAGAACAATAGAAAGTATTCTTCCAAAAGGTCCCCAATATTCTGAATACAAATTACATCCATGAATGGTTCATAAACTCAGTTTAAATAAGAAAATTATCAACGAACTTACCTACAATAGCTCTAACAATATTTATCTATCCCGATCCATCCATCCAGGTCGAATTCATTAAATCTGGTTCACAAAATTCGGCAAAATCCCAAAAAATAATATTCTGCCCCTTTTTAATAGGGATGTCTGAATGATAGGTCAAGTTTGACCAGCGTTGATCGAGTCTGTGTTTGCTCAGTTTGACAGAATCAATAGGTGTTCATACATCCGTGGTTCCCAAGCTTTCCAAATATGTGCTCAGCTCTCGCCCAGATGTCCTGCACATATGACTTTAACGGAGCTATTACGAGAATTTTTAGTGCAATCCAAATTTACTCTTAAAACCTAATTTTTACAAAAATCTCTAAAAATTGAAAAACTTAATTTAGTTACCTGAATATGCAAAATAAGAGTGAAATGAAGCATATGTAAGTGAAATATGATGGAATATGGTGGTAAATGGATGGGTTTAGGATAAACAAAAATGACCGAAATTGAGGGCCAACATGGAGTTTTCCTAGGGAAAACTGAAGAGACAATAAATTCTTCAGATTTTGACCAATTTTGGCTCAGAATGAGTCATTAGAGTTGGATGATTTGAACACAATGCAACATGTTGTAGAGGCAGAAAGTCACTTATGTACGTGATTTTGCTACGTTGAAGTTTAAAGAAGCATAGGGCCACTAGGAGAGGAGGTTAAGCCTAGATCAGCTGAAGTCCAATTGCAGAGCTTTGAAAGTCATTTTTGGGGTTTTTGGGTCTTCTAAATCCAATGGAGTAGGTTGCAAAGCCATTGGAGCAATGTAGGTGCATGTAATCAGATAATTGACCATTAAGCCAAAGAAGGCCTAACCATTGAAGTAGTTCCAAGGAGATGTAGCCCAGGAGGGGTGAACTCCTTTGTTAGCTTTGCATTATGAGTTTGTTGTGTTTTATTTCTTTGCAATTTACTTGCTTTATATGTGTTTTAAACAACTAATTAACATCATAAATTTCTCACAAAATACACTCAATACTTGACACATAAATCCTCACATTTTGGTTAATTTGAGTCGATCCTAAACACATTTTTTTTAATACTGATGAGGGAGCTTGCATAGCATTAACAAGTTTTCCCAACATTCAGATCATACATTTTAATTGATGTTTCACACTGTCAACTTACTTCTTGATTCCAAATCTTATGTGCATACTCTATTATGTTATCCATTGTAGCTAAGACAAACCTTAGAGTTATGGTGGTTGGGCCGATACTCCAGATGGGGCTCCTACTCTAAACAGCTTGAGGTCTAATTGGGACTGCACATCGGGGAGACCCCCTTGGTTGATGAATTTCCAACATTCTCAATATTTAGCGCTATAAGGAGGGCCAAATGACAAGTTGTGCCCGTTGAGTCTGTTTTGAATCTCTTGTCTTAAATGGCTCATTCCCAAATCATACTTCCAGGGTGTTTTTCTAATAGATCCAATGGTAAACTTTTCATCCATGATGAACCTCTTTATAACTTGTCTCAATTAAATTTTTATGGTGAGGGTGAAATATCTATATCTTAGCATATATCTAATTTTTCTTTATTTTTGTCATTTTTATGAAATTGATTGTGAATATCTTGCTTGTGTAATTTTCTTCCTCACCCTTGAAGGTCGAGTTAACCAATGGTGTCATACTTTACCATCAATTCCATCAATTCCTCAAAGATATTCCTTTAACCTTCGATAAGTATAATTACCTAGATGTCCTTAAAAGGATTAATCAACTAAGAATGAACCCAGCTGGGTCAATTAAGATTTTGCTAATCGATTCCTTCACCTATGTTATGAATTTCCTTAAGAATATACAGATTGGGGTTTCTTTAAACAAAATTTCGAGCATTTGGTTCATATCTCTTTTCACGGTGAATCTGAACCCTCTGATGTTTCTTCTTCCCCAACTTTTGTAAATCATGAGACACCTCTAATTTCAAAGGAGGAACCTACTATTCCTTTTGTTCATTGTCCTCCTCCTTTTCTAGTACCAATTTGGGTGCCTCTTGGTGATAATGTTGAAATTGGAAAATTTGCGAATCAAATGGTTGATTCGTATCTTCAACCTTCATCCACTTCTCAAGATCCGGATCTAATGGAGGAAACCTTGGAATGGTTCATGGAGACTAGGGTGAAGACTAATCTTTCCATTCCTCAAGATGATATTAGCACTCATAACTTCAACCTTGAATATGATTTGGAGGTTTGTCCTCCATCGTCTCATTCTCATAACCCCTTGCCCCTTAGTATGCTTGATCAATCTCTTTCGAACTCTTTTGATTCTCAGTTTTCTAATCTAAGTGATTATGTGTAAGGTAGTCACGTTTCATAGATAGAGGAGCAGAAAGGTGAAGATTATTTTGATCTTTCTTCTCTTTTTCAAAGTCCTTTATGTCAAGATGATGTTTCCCCATTCTTGGCCGATTTTCAATCTACTGATCTCGATAGTCAATCAAATGAAATTAATTTTCCTAATCAATCTAGGGTCTTGGGAAATCATCATTTTGATGATGATGACTTTATTAATGTACATGCTGATGAATGCCCAAGTGTACCAATTGATCTTTCAATTTCTCAAGAGGATTTTAATTTCAGAGATCTAGATCTAGAATCTAATTCGACCAAAGAAGATGTTTGTATGGAAACTTCCTCTTCACCTCACTATCCCTTGTGCTTTATTATTTGTAATGCAACAACTTGTGAATAAGATACTCCATGCTCTTCAAGTTCACCATCTGATCAGTCAAATTTTGCATTAACACAAGTTAGTGAGGTTATCCATGACAAAATAAGAAACAATCAAATTATCAAGTGTCCATTCCATTCCTTTCAATCTCATGTTTTGCATAAGAATAACCCTTCAAATCAGGTTACTCATGAGGTTTCTCCCATCTATACATCTCTAGATTTACAATCAGAAGGATCTTATGACTTGAGTAATCTGTCTGTTGAAGTTGTCAAATCTTACCAAACCAGTGATGCAGATGGCTTCCATCCAAATAATAATGATCTTCTTGATTCAACTAATAGTGATTGTCCACATGCAATTTTCAATCTAACTCAGTTCTCAAAATGTAGTTATCCAACTTTTCAAAGTTCTAGAACTTGTCAGAAAGTCGAGACACTTCAACTCTCGTTGATGGTTATGTCAGGTTCTCACAATCCTGGTAAAGTCCCTAAACTAAGTCAGATCTAGATTTTATCACAAAACTCTTTCCTTCATGTTGTTTCATTGTATGCAAACTCTTTCTTGAAAGATTTTTGGTACTTTGGACATAATTTTTCTAACTTTCAAGATTTGACTTTTGATCAGATAAAATATTATTCTTTAGTTGATTCATCCCCATGCAAATCTCTTGTATCGAATTCGAGTTTGGAATGTACATATTTCATGGATACACTGATATATGAAACCTATCATTCATATTATCAAGATAAATATCAACATTGGTCGAAGGGTTCATATTTGTTAAGTGTTTTTGTGAACAATCAACTCTTAATCTTTATCGTGAATGATATTAAACTAATCATTTTTTGTTCTAGTCCAATCAATCATTTTGAGAAACATTCAAGTATTGAATCATTTAGTGGATCAAAACCCTCATGTTGATATGGATCCTATATTTGATTTGACATATCCTTCCGACCATTTGTCAGCATGTTGTTTCAATCGGTTTCCCAGATTCACAAGGTCAACAATTGCTTCTAACTTCTAAAGCTTTCATATCATTGTCCTGTTTTATAATAAGATACGAAGGGAACTAATGGAGCATCGAGAATCTCACATGCTAATTCATCAACCCGATCTTAACATTGGTCCTAATAACTCTCACTCAATGTGTCATTTTCCCATTAGTACATCTGATGATAGTTGTCCCATATCGATTGGTCTTTTTGATTTTCCTTATAATTCAAGTACATTGATTGAAAGTTTATTCTCCCAAGATTTTCAAGGTTTTCAAAAGAGTTGTTTTGGATGTCATGATCAAATCTATGAATCACTGGAAGCATCTTACTTAGTAGGCCCTTTTGGTAATAATAAGCTTTGATCTTTCTTGATGCTTGCTAATAAGGGCAACACCCATGAAAATACATTCACAAGAAGCCTTCGAGATTCGTATGACTATTGTTCTCATTGAAAATATAAGGTTGTTGGTTGGTTAAGGTTGGTTGTTATGGCACATATTTTTGCCTTTAGCAAAGACCTTCATTTTTTCATGCAAGTTGTTCAATTTCTTATCTACTCTGTTGCACGTCGATTTATATCGGTCCTAATCACTCTTATCTTTGTGTTTGTAGGTCGTGTTGACGGTGCTGGACCCACCAACATGTCAAGGGATCTCCCTGGTAAGAAGTCCCAATTAGACCTCAAACCATTTGGTGCAGGAGTCCCAACAGTGGTTCGTACGGTGTAGCCTTGACTGTGGTTTCGCATAGAGGCAAATAAGATGTCCTTGTTGGTAGCAAGGGTGTGACATATGCAGTAAGTCAAGGATGGTGCATGAGCGGCTCTAACAGACGAAGGGTGGGGTGAGTGTGCCCTTTGGAAACATGTGAAAGCACACAATTAAGAAGGGAACACATGAGAAAAGATGCATCACAACATGGAAGGCAAGTAAGCTAGCAATCCAAAGTGATGGTTAAACCAACAACACATTTCAGAAAGATTCATACATACATATACAAAAAATATCTACACATGCATGCGTAAGCAAACATATACATATATCATTTAGAGTAAACAAGATAGATGAAATACAATATGACATATGCATGAAACGTGCTGGCTCTGTTATATTAAGAAGTGTAAGTTCCAGTCATACAATACATCCATGTCCAAACACTAGTTCCGACATTGGAACGTTACAGTCACTGCCACCTGCTCCTCCAAAGAGATATACTAGCTCTGCGCAGTGGAGAAGCCAAGGCTCATTACAATGCTGTCCAAGCTTTCTCTAATATACTCCTATTGGAAGCTTGGCTGACAAAAAGACCTTACAATGATTTATGAGGGACTATATATAGCAAAGGGTGGGGTGGCCCTTGACATTCCCCTTTGTGACAGTTCATCTACCCTCATGAATCTTCATCTACTCTATCACTGTTACATCCAACTATCGACACTTGAACTTACACTTGACAAGACATTATATTACAATGCACATGTACCCATGTGAGATAAATGGCTTGAGCAAGCCATGCAAGACATCACTATGACTTCGACAATTGTTGGAAGACCAGCTCTTCGGCATCCTCACGGTGGTCAACAGTAGTGAACTGATGCCAATCTCGATAGTCCGCGATGGTGTCCATGTACTCTAAGGTGACATCTTTCTGGAAACGAACTCTTGCCTCCATAGAATTCGAGTACACTGCTCGGGATCCTTTGTCCAACTCGTCTGATAGCATGCACATCATTATCTTGTGTGCAGCCGGACTAGCAACATACATGATAGCATGGTGCCTGCACTGATCACCAAGTCTAGGCTGGTGTTTATGTGCATCAAATCATCAAAGTACGAGTCAAGCTCCAGTAAGACCTATGCCTTTGTCTTCTCCTGGGTGAGTGTCCCAATAGATGGGATCGCATGTGCACGCACAACAACATCCATACTCTTGAATACACGTGCATGGGAAGCCTGTAGACTAGTGATGAGCTGCGGGAGATCTTCGTGGTTCTGGATCTAACTCCAGATGTGTGCCTTCAGCTTGACCACTATGGGCTTCATCATCTTAGGCAAGTGTAGCAGGGCTCCCTTGTATTTCATCATCCATGTTTGCATGTAAACAACAACAACATGCACGCTCGACAAGATATGTGGTCTTCTAGCACATCGCTACTGCCAACCATTGAGATGGACGACTACCTTATGCATGGTACCAAACTTGGAATATAACACTCGCATGACTGTGTCAAGGGACAATACTTCATCTAATATTGCCTTCTTCAATTATGCTCGGGCGAATGTTGTAACCAATTCTCCTCCTTGCTTAGCCGTCTGTAGCTCCTTATCCATTCGCTCGTTCTCAACTATCAGGAAGTGAACACTCAAGCTAGTGGCTTCGGCATATGCTCTGGTAGCATTGACCAATGCTGCTGGATATTTGCGCACATCAGACACGATCACTCGTTCCTCAAACTGTACAGTAGATGTATGATCATCCAGAGTCGACACTCTGTGAGTTTGCACAACTCTATGTTGGGACTTGTCGAATGAGATGTTGTTCATCTCCTCCTCCAGATTATCTCCAAGGATTTCAGTGTCTCCTTGGTCGCTTGGGACTTGCTCCTCTTCTGGACACGATGAAGTTGGCGGGTCGACCCCTTGGTGGTGAGGCATGAGGTCGATGTCTTGCGCATTTCTGGGAGGGAGTTGGGATGGCTGCCCCGAAGGATTGCTCAATTTCTAGGCTGAGTAGCTCACCGCTAACCAGAATTGCGCAATTTCTGCGCTGAGCAATCCTACTGGGAGAGATTGTGCAATTTTTCTAGTGAACGGTGACAGGCAGATTTCCGCAATTCTGGAGCCCATCAAGCTGCCAGATAGGATTGTACGATTTCTGGAGGGAAGGCTGGTTCCCCTCCAGAATTGTGAAATTTCTTGAGGGAGCTGCTCAACCTGCAGTTGGACCAAGTTCGGAGAAACAATCTGTGAGGAGGATGCAACAAGCTATCATGCACATGCCTACAGTTTGCTAGAAAATCACTGAAACTTGTGTACTTGACAAGGCAAGACATGCTACTAAGGAAGGTTGGTAGGAAGGCTCCAAAAAAAAGCTAAGAATTTTTTTTGGAGGGTGGTTGTAGCCGCTACAACACTTGGCGACACACTGGTAGAACTCCAGTTCTCTGAATGGACCTTGCTCGTGAAAAACAAGTCTAACACCTCTGGAAGTATTGTTCAGTTCTCAGTCATCTTGGTTCCCACACTTGCTTGATTGTAAGACGTAGCATCTGCCAAGCTCTTAGTCGATTGACACACATTCCAAGCCAAGTCAACCCAGTTGTTTTGATTGGTGTTGAGGGGTATATTGGTGCACAAGTAGTATAGTCGTTAGAGTCTTAGTTTCATCTCTGGTGTTGCTCCACTGCTAGCAGGCCTGGAAAGTACCCCAACGGAGTCACGCAGGAACACAAGCATCACTATGCTGCTAGCAAGCTTGGTTAGTACCCCGACGGAGTTACTTGCATCACCTCTCTGTGCAAGAATCCTTTCTCTTCTTTCGCATATTCTTTTTTCATTTTTTGAAAATTTTCACTTTTCATTTTTCATTTTCATAACTATGCGTAGCACTTATTCATTTCATTGGCGGAAGAGGGATCCCAACTTATTAAGAGCATAAGAGGTTGTTCCTTCAGTGTAGTAGTTTATTATATACCTCTAACATGCATATTAAGGTTTTCCCCCTCACCTTACTCTACTTGATTGAGATGCCAAGGGTTAACCCAAAAACAATCGACTAGAGTAGGTGACACTAGTTAGTGCGCAAGCGTTGTGTTTTCACCAAGGTTCACTTCGAACAATACGTATTTTCCATCGACGTATCATGGAACAAAAGTAACAAGTTCTTCACACAGAGGCAGGATGACAGATAACCAAGTAGTGATAGCTGCACAAGGCCTCTTGTACTTTACCCAACTTGTTTCAAGAGTCACGCATGGTTTGATGTGAAACTAACCTACGAACAAAAATAAGAAAACAAACAACAAAGCAAAGCAGAAGCAAAAGTAAATGTGAAAGTGTTGTGGCCAACAACAATCCCCCTCCTTATTTAGTTTTATCACTAATACTAAATAAGTGGGGACCCTTATTAAAAAATCTAAAAGATTGTTTAGTGCTTGTATTTCCTTTTCATTCTTAAAAATTACTATCATAAACTTAGGAGAACACCCTCGAAAAATCTAAAAAGGCTTAAGTTTTATGGTAAGTTAGAATAAAAACATTCCTTAAGAAACATCGCATCGCAAAAAGGGTAATGGATGCCTTCCTACAAGCGGAATTCTAAGTTGCGAAATCACGATGCAAAACCATGCACTAAAAATATTCATCGCATCGCATGCTTCAAACATCACTTACACTGAAATGCCTCAAATTACCGATATGCGATGTCGCATATTGCAAATTGCATTTCGCAGAAAACACATTAATGGATGATTGTCATATGCTACGAACCAACGATCTGCGATTCCGTGATATTGTGACCTGTGATACTACGATATTGAGAAGCAAATCGCAAATCGCCTTATCGTAGATCTTTAGGGCTCGTTGTTTGAAAAAGCTTTTCCATAAACCAAGACCTGGTTATGCCCGTTAATGTTAATCAATGAGTTAGTTGGCAATTATTAATGAAATATGGTTTTGATCGAAGAGCCATTTCACGTAAGATGGTATATTTTATATGTTTTCGGCATTTAAAGCCTTCCCGTCACCTTTTTCTTATCATTATTCTCATCTCATTTGTAAACTACAGGAATGAAGAGTAGAGAACTATACATAGCAGTGTTTAGGATATTATGGGAAAGAAGGGGAAATCTCTGAGCTCAGAAGACAAAGAAATGACGCCCTTACATACAGACACCGTCTGTAACAAAGATGCTGGTATTACTACTTGGGAAGGCATGTACAGTCTACTTGAGGAAGAAAATCCCAAAGTGATGGAGGTTACAGCTATTACAGGCTCACATGGGTCTTCTGAGGCATCTATTACAGAACTAGCTTGCTCGTTCTTGCATCGAATAGCGGCAAGGCCCAGAATTCTTCCATACACAGACATGGTTAAATGGGTATTGGATAGCGCCGACATCACAAATAGACAATTTAAGGCTCAGGGTCAAGGACTCATTGGCTCGTTCACTACACAAGATTTGAGGCTCATGTATCATCTACCAGAGCCACAGGTGACTTATAACAAACAGTTCATGGAGAAGTTCGCTAAAGAAAATGAAGATTTGGCAAAATGCACCAAGGTCTGGTCAAGAAGGGACGAACCACTAAAAAAGGATAAACATGGTATGTATAGTACTGGTTCCCTCACCTCCCCGTATTGCTTGGCTGCTGCTATGCTCTGTAGACTTTTTGGGAGGCCAAACATTAACAATTTTTTGTCTGAATGGCTACCGTTATTGGATGCCGCCATTAATGCCACTATTGTAGATTGGGCTAAAATATTGTCTGACAATTTAGCCACAACCATTTTGAATTACCGGTCTAAAAGAACTATTTCTAAGAGAATTTATCCCCCTTTCTACTTATCTGCATATGTGATAGATGCAATCTGTTATATTTCCAAGTTTCCTTTAATGGGTTGGAAATGGACGACTCAAGATCCCTTACCCATTCATATTTATCACAAAGAATTGTGGGATTCAAAGTTCACTCTGTATTTCTACAAGATTTGTCATGGAATCATGTTACCTCTGTACAAAATGTTGTACGATAGCGATGCTCCAAGATTTTCTCCCGAAGTGAAGGTCGATATACTCCCTGTTGCGAGATGGTTTGGAGAAGAACTTTTTACATATGTCAGGGTATTCAGAAGTCTTGCTTCCCCTCATGTCTTACCTTTATATGTTCCTGATAAACTACTGGCACGAGAAATTGCTTATCAGACCTACGAAGAAGGAGGTGTGACTAAAGATTTGAAGGAAAAGAAGAAGGCCATTTGGCCGCAATTTCCTATGGCCCGTGGGGCCTTTTCACTATTTGATGTAGGCCATGCATTCAAAGAAGTAAACAACATGACATGTCTACGATTGTTCAAATTTCCAGGAAGACCATTCGACCCTGCTGATATTGTTAAAAATTTCACTACTGCAGTCAAAATAAAGGTGTTTTCTAAAGAAGATGATCTTTTTGATGATATGTTCCAACAGAAAAACACGCTTAAAGAAGTTCTGCATTCAAACCAAATGTGATTTCCTCCAGCAGAATTTCAAGAGTTCAAAATATACAAAGAAAGGAGGTTAACTAATATCCCTTTGATAAATTACGCATGGAACCCGTAAGGGAACCAACTCCCAGTATCAGCCTCAGTGGAAGTTCAGGCACAAACAGATCTAAATCCAAGTCTGGGAGAGAGACGCCAGAACACTCCAAGAGGTCCGAAAGTGACCACAATAAAAGCGAAGGGTTAGTAAGGGATACTACCCAGTCAAAGGAGCTCCCACAACAATAGGATTTGACCTCTCCACAACTATATCCTCCCCCTCTCATCATCTAGCCACCATCAGCCAGAACTGAGCTAGATAAAGAATGGGAGACATTCAATGATTTAATCAATATTGAAGGACAGAGCACAAAGACACCTGAGAGTAATGCACAGACAACGAAGGATATAGTCACAGGAACATTAGCAATGTCCCAGAAATGGAACATATTCCCAGTACCCCATCCTCTGAACTTATGCTCAAAATAGAGGAAATTCCTCCTCTTGATGTGTTTTACAATCCACAACATAGGCTGTGGTGAGAAGACAAAGAAAGAAAAGGAAATTGGAAAGTGTGCTCTCTCATAATGCAGAGCAATTAGACATCCTATGGCAAGATCCTACCACCGATCCCACTGAAACTCTCACTAAATTATCTCAAATCACAGGAGCATATGCCTCTGCAACCATTGATAAAGCATATGAGGTACAACATATACTGAAAGATAAAGAAGATCAAATACAGGTTTTGCAACAACAACTACAACAAGCCAACGCCAACAGCGAGGCACATAAACAACTTGAAAGATTACAACAGGACTTTCAACAAATGCAAATAGGATACCAGAACAATTTGGCCGGAAGAGAAAAACAGTTATAGGTCATGCAAGAGATGCACAAGGATGATCCTAAGCTTACAGAATTCGTCACATAATCCATTTCCTTAAATGATCAACTACTGCAACAACAAGAAGCATTGTGCCAAAGAATATCACAGTGGAGCTCTTATTGTGAAATAAGAGATAAAATTACTAATCAAGTCGTGGACCTGCGACATGATTACGATTTAATTGATAAAAGAGTTACTGAATATTTGGCTTGGAAAGAAATAGAGGAAGGGAAAAATGTAGGCACGCCAATAATCAATGACACTCACAAAGAGGTGCTCTTTAACAGGTGGGATGCACATATCAGGAAAGCAGAACAAGCGGCAGAAGAAGCAGCCACAACAGCGAACAATGTCATTGACTGCATCAAGGAAAATTTACACAGGGAAAATCTGATCTCAGAGACCACTCCAGGATATCTACCGAAAGTACAGCATCTGTAGACAGGTTGGAGGTAAAAGGCTCAAGAAAAGGTAGAATCAATTAAAAGATTAACTAAGTTGAATTGGGATTCTTACTGGGCGTATCTGGTAAAACCACATAGCCAATGCATGACTCTCAAATGCATCATCAATTTTGCCAAAAAAATGGCACCAGCTCTTGCCGATTCCGTTTTCTCAGGACAGCTAAAGTCGAAAGTCGGCCAGCCAACTCTCCTCAAGTAGATGCTGAACGCGTGTGATTTCAAGGAATAGATACACAGATAGTTAGTTTTAGATTCAGTTTTAGTGTTAATTTTGCTTGAAATGAGGACGGTCATTTAAACCGCATCCTACATTTTTGTAATAAATTATTTTTAGATTTAGTTAATAGTATTTAAACCCTTCTCATGCATTTAGAGAAAGGTCCTGAAATTTGTCAAAAACTTGTCCTCAGAACATGCACTTTTGCACCCTCCAAGGAGGTTTTGATGAATGAATGGAACAAGATTTATTGATATCTGCATTCAATATCTGCTACTGATGTTGCACTTTTTTACTCTTAGTGGATGTTGGATTAAGAAGAGATAAATCATTATTGCTTGAAGCTCATGAGTAGAACTAGTTATAAATGGTACTTTTATCTCTTAACTATTTCTGCCTATGTGTTAAAGTGATATTTATGTTCAATTATTTATGTGTGAACGCGTGAATGTTTGAGATCATTTGGCACTTCTGTACAGTGATAGCTATTTATTTATGCCTAATATATGAGTAGCTTATTATGCGATACATTTTTCACAACTGTTTCGTCTAACTTTTTATACGAAATGGTTTATCTTTATTGAATTCCTTTCTCATAGCAATTGAATGATCTTTATTACCAATTGTTATTTGAAATCATTTTAGATCGCATAATGGAAAGATTACATCCCGGGTTAGTTTAGCATTAGATATTTCTGTTTATTAGAATACAATTGCATGTTGTTAGATTAGATTTAGAATAAAAGCATTTCACTTAGGAACTCTTAGAAAGGAAATATCAATTCTCAACACACACACACACATATATTGGGAAACTAGTCCCACATCCCCAGTTGGACCCACTATACCAAATGGAAAAGGAGCTGCTAACCAAGGTCCAGACTGGGTGGGTATCCCCCTTGTTGTAGACCCAATTTTCGGGGCTTCAACAGAAAGCAAAGTGAGTAAGAAAACAAGGAAGCAGACAATCAAACATGCAAAGCAAGAAAGCAAATATGCATGCAAGCAAACAAGCTGAAAGCAAACACTACTCCTACTCCTAAGCTAACGGTGCATGGGTCTGATCACGTGAAGTGATATTTCCAATGTAGCCATCGTGCATTGGTTGACCCATGTTGGTGAAGGCTTGGTCCATGAGCAACCCGGTTTTGTGAACCAGGAAACAAGAAAGATAAAACAATGAAGACAAACACACTTCATGTTTAAAATTGTCCATAGGACATAAGTGGGTGCAAGTGCATGACATGTAGTCCAGGGACTTGTCACGGTGTTGTTCGACATTGTGTGGAGCTGTGAAGCATATGCATACTCTTGACTGTGACATGCAAGCAAATGAAAGAAACAAAGACAACTTGCGTCGTGCACGTGTTCTTGCAATGTAAGATTCCTCCAATGCATGAGCGATGGGATCGTGCAATTCGAGTGGAGGAAGCATGATCTGTGTGTGAGGTTGATATTCAACGCATACAAATGAGTGACGAGGAGCCTCGAATGTTTCAACAATTTCTTGATCGGAAGAGAATCCTAACTCAGGACAATGAGGGCCTGACATAACCATTAGCTCGGGCTGAAGTGCCTCGATAGTTTGGGGGGTTTCGACTTCGTCATCGGATAGATCATCATAAATAGGTGGCTTCGAGAAATCAATTGCAAGAGAATCATGATTGTGATCAAATATGGGAGTAAATAGATCATGACAACTATGATCAGAAAAATCAATGATTTCATCGGCATCCTCATGATATGATAAATAAAATAGAGGGGTAGATGAGAAGTGGACAAATTCATCCTCTATGTTTTCGGAAAAGGCAGATGAAAGGTTAAGTGGATTTTCAATGAATAATTTATCCTCTTCGTTGTCGGATGGTGGACTGACTTTCAGTGTGTCTTGTGAGTGATCAACAATGGGTGCATCCGTAGATGAAGATACACATGCAAAATCATGGATGGCAGGTTCACCAAAGATGTTAGTGTTGGGTTGTGTTGTATTCTTTCCCCGACTACCCTCCTTGGTTAACCAGGGTGGTGGAACTGCCCCTTCGTTGCGCCTATTGTGCAACGGGGGGGGGGGGGGTGGACAGGGTGGGTAGCCCCCCTCTATGGGGTTTGGGTAGTGCCCTGGGCATTTTTTTTTTGGACCCTCTATTAGGTTGGGCGGACCTACCTATGGTTTTGTGCATGGTTTTCGCACATGGTTTTGAACGCGATGGTTTTCGGTCCATAGTATTGGATGCTTCGGCATGTATAAATATATATTGTAACATTGAAAGGAACATAATGAAAAATCAAGTTGGTAGTCCCGGTTTTGGATCCACGGGAAAATCTCTGTGTATATGTGTTTTATGTGTTATGCTCTCGCATTATTTATTTTACGTGTTTTAGAATTCGTATGCAGGTAATTTTTGTACGGTGTTAAAACCTACAGTCAGGAACTAATGGAGGGGGCTTAGACAGAAGGGAGTCATTCTTTGCTCAGTGGTAATGCTCAAGATCTGAGTCATACTCTTCATGAATGATAGGGCATGTTGGTTGTGCAACATCAACTCCGTCGATGGCTTGATCCTCATTCACAACATGTGTAGAGTCCGAAATGGAAGAACACAAGATAGTATCAGCTGGAGGATCGTCTGAGAATGAAGACAAAGGTTGTGGTACATAATGAATATGACAACACGATGGACTCACAACCAAATCTACATGAAAATTAAGCGAAGTGATGTTGGGAGATGTGACAGCTGAACAAATGTGTGTGCCTGATCTCCCACATCACTCTACAGTGGTGGAGCTGTTTGATGAGGGGACGGAGGACAATCACTTGTGACAATGACCATATCCTTTTGTGATTACGCAGCTCCATCACTAAAGTATGTTGAGCGAGGCTTGGGCTCAAACTTCTTCTTGGGATGGACTGATTTGTTAAGGAAATACTCCAATATATCCCAAAGATTGGGAAATTTCATCTGTCTTTTCGGAGCTTGAAACTGCAAATCTCATAAGCGCTGCCAAAAATCCATAGGTGATTCATGCAGAGCCTTCCGTTGTTGTAACAATTTGTGGTTAAGATTTTCTGGATCAAAATGATGGAAAGTATCTTCAATGAGATCACAGAAGTGCTTAAGTGAGTGCCTAGTAGGCTGCACAACCACCGATGTGGGGATTCGCGAAGTGTGTATGCAAGCAAGAGACTGGCCTATTCCTCAGAACATCCATCTTCCTTGTCAAGCATGGCAAGGAAGTCATGTAAGAATACAGGCTAGGCCACTTCGCCTTCACCATCATACATGTATGTAGGCAAGAGATCAAAAAATCCCTCGCGACGTGGACAGGTTCGACATGCAAAAAACATCGTGGAGGGTTGAGAGTGCAAGACTCCATGATATATGTGCAAAGGTTCAAAACAAGATCAGAGGACACAGATTGTCATATGGCCCTCCTTCTAGCACCAAAAATGTTGACGGTGCTAGACCCACCAACATGTTAGGGGATCTCCCCGGTAAGAAGTCCCAATTAGACCTCAAACCATTTGGTGTAGGAGTCCTAGCAGTGGGTCGTACGGTATTTCCTTGACTGTGGTTTCACACAGAGGCAAGTAAGATGTCCCTGTTGGTAGCAAGGGTGTGACATATGCAGTAAGTCAAGGATGGTGCATGAGAGGTTCTAACACATGAAGGGTGAGGTGAGTGCGCCCCTTGGAAACCTATGAAAGCATGCGGATAAGAAGGGAACACATGAGCAAAGATGCATCACAATATGGAAGGCAAGTAAGCTAGCAATCCAAAGTGATGGTTAAACCAACATACATTTAAGAAAGATTCATACATACATATACAGAAAATAGCTACAGATGCATGCGTAAGCAAACAGATACATATATCATTTAGAATAAACAAAATCGCTGAAATACAATACGACATATGCATGAAACGTGTTGGCTCTGTTATATTAAGAAGTGTAAGTTCCAATCATACAATACATCCATGTCCAACCACTAGTTCCGACAACAGAACGTTACAGTCACTGCCGCCTGCTCCTCTAAAGAGATATACTAGCTCTATGCAGTGGAGAAGCCAATGCTCATTACAATATTGTCCAAGCTTTCTCTGAGATGCTCTTATTGGAAGCTTCGCTGACCAAAAGCCATTACAATGAGTTATGAGGGACTATACCTAACAAAGGGTGGGGTGGTCCTTGACATTCCCCTTTGTGATAGTTCATCTACCCTCATGACTCTTCATATACTCTATCTTTGTTACATCCAACTATCGACACTTGAACTTATACTTGACAAGACGTTACATTACAATATACATGTACCCATGTGAGACAAAATGGCTTGAGAATGACATGTAAGACATGATGGAGGAGCATGAGGCTTGAAGGAAAAAAGCTTCGAATTTATTCCAAAAATACACAAAAAGTTTACAAGCAAAGGAGTGGGATCCTTTAGCTGTCAATTTACAAGTTTTCTAGATAGGATTTGAGCTAGGATTTAGGGATTGAGTGATTTTCTAATTAATTTATGCAGTTTAGATTCAGTTGAGATTCTCGAGGAGAATATCAACCAGATTAGATATTGTTTAAGATTAGGTAGATTCAATCCAGTGATTAAGGATTTGATTGTTAGAACGAAATGGTATTTATGTAAGTTTTGAATGATTGTAAGAGGATTTTGACTGATTTGGATTGTTTTGGCCATATAAGATTAAGTTGCAGAAATTATATCTATGTGTATTTTTGTGTATAATTGGTCAATCCTGGAGGTGTTGCATCCCTCTGAAGTATCTCTGTATGTTATTGAAATTCCAGTTTGGCTTGAAAATTTAGAGTTTTGTATGATTTGGTGTGATCGTGTTTAATTTCTCTTTCTTTGTGTATAAGATCTGGGTGATCAGCAACTGCGGGGGTGGAAGTGTACGTAATTCTTGATCGTGGTTGAAGCCCCACACTCACTCTTAGATGTCGATCTCATTTTCAACCTCTTACGTCACAGTCAACTGCGGGGGTTAAGCCATTTTTTAACCCGTGTGCTAGTTGAAGACCCGCAAGCCATAGGATTTGATGGCCCTGTTATCCAACAGATATCGGGTCATAAAGTGATTGGGCGTTAATTCCAAAACCGAACCCGAAAAATTATAGATCAAGGATTTATAATCCTTATCAAATCCATAAGGGCGGCTAAACGTCGCGTAAGACCTCGTGCGATATCACTGCTGACCGTTGGATCAAGTGTGCCTTGATCAATGGTGGAGGATTGCCAATTAGTTTCGCATCACAATATTTCATGAGTGAATGAACCTTGGCCTTAAGCAAATGCAATTTGCAATGTGCGATGCTTAGAGGACTTGTAAAGCACTTACCATTGCGGCTAAAATTTAGCAGTTCTGCTAATTTAGCAGAATAGCCGAGTTTGGAGGTAGATAACTGATACACCAAAGGAAATCCAAGAAGAAATTCCACCTGAACTTGCAGAAATCATTTCCGGATTTGAACGATTGTCCATTACACCTTCACCCAGGCCTCCATTTGTGGTATCAGAGCAGCCTACTGACACTGAATAGGATCTCAAGGATCAAAAAAGGAAATCCAACATGGCTTTAAGTGTTGGAGGAAGAGGTGGTGGTTGAAGAAGAGGATGACCAGCTGCAAATGCTGAAGTGTTGGAAGCTATGCAACGAATGCAAGCTAGATTGGAAGCAGTGGAAATGGGAAGAGATGTAGATGCTGGGGATGTCAGTGAACCTGAAGCTAGGGCTGCAGAAGAAGAACCTACAGATGTAACTCCTGAAATGAGATTCTTTAAGTCAGTATTGAGATCCACATCCAAGCCTAGACTTGAAGTCTCAATCTACACAGGAAGCTTAAGCCCTGAGGAATTGATAGACTAGATAAATGACATGGAGAAATTCTTCGATTATGAAGAAACAAAAGAAGGAAAGAAGGTGATGTTTGCTGTTACAAAATTGAAAGGACATGCAACACTTTGGTGGGATGGAGTGCAGGCAGAAAGAAGACTTGGCAAAGAACCAATTAAGAATTGGAACAGGATGGTGGCAAAACTGAAAAGTAAGTTTTTACCAAGTGATTATAAGCAAACATTATTTAGACAGATGCAAAATATTAGACAAAGATCTATGATAGTAAAGGAATACACAGAGGATTCTACAAAGTGAGTGTAAGAGCAGGACAAATCCAAGATACAGATGAGAAGGTTTCCAGATATGTGAATGGTCTTAGAATGGACATTTAAGATGAGATAAGTGTACTATCTCCTAAAACAGTAGAAGAGGCTTATCAGATGGTACTGAAGGCTAAAGAGAAACTGATGAGGAAGTAGTCTGCCAGACATAGAGGTACTTTCTAAGGAAGGGAAAGTCAAAGTGGTAGAGGAAGATCTACAACACCTAGAGATGGAGCTAGCAGTAGCTCAAGTCAACATGCACCCATAGGAGGTGATGCAAGTGGCAGAGGGAGTCTTTCCAGAGGAAGAGGAGGTAGAGGTAGAGGAAGAGAAGTTAGATGATACAGATGTAACAAGCTGGGACATAGAGCTTATGAGTGCCCATAAAATATAAGAACAAATAAGAGGAATGCAATTGTTGCAAAAATTGAAGAGGAAGCAACAAAGGTAATAGATGAAGAGAATGTACTAGAGAAAGGAGAATCTTTGGTAGTCAACAAAATTTTGTTAAAACCAAATAAGGAAATTGTTGAACCAGCACAAAGGAAAACCTTGTTCAGGACTGTATGTAAGGTTCAAGGGAGGTGTTGTCAGATGATAATAGATAGTGGTAGTACAGATAATTTGGTCTCCACAGAAGTGGTGGAGAAGTTGAAATTGAAAACAAAGAAACATCCAACACCTTACAAGTTGTCATGGCTTCAAAAGGGATATCAGTTGGTGGTGAATGAGCAATGTGAAGTGGAGTTGCAGTTGGGAAAATACAGAGACAAAATTCCGTGCCATGTGATGCCTATGGATGTGTGTCATATATTGTTGGGTAGACCTTGGCATTATGACAGAGGAGCTATGCATGATGGAAAGAAGAACACATACAAATTCAACAAAGATGGTGTCAATCATACATTGCTGCCAATAGAAGAAGAGGATACATCAAAGAAACCTGATCCAAAGACCCTTTCGCTAAGTGGAAAGGAGTACTTGCAGCAGATGGAAGAAGATGAGGTAAGTTTTGTGTTGGTTTGCAAATCCAAGGTAATAATTACTTCCACAAAAGTTTCTGATTTACCAATTGAAATTCGAGAGATGCTGGACAATTATTGTGATATCCTTGTAGATGATTTGCCTAATGAGTTACCACCCATTAGAAAAATCATCACATAAATTTGATTCCAGGGGCAAATCTACCTAATAAAGCAGCTTACAGGATGACTCCCACAGAGAATGAAGAGATCAGGAACTAGGTTCAGGAACTATTAGACAAGGGACTGGTTAG
Organism: Pinus taeda; assembly: GCA_000404065.3. Taxonomy (NCBI): domain Eukaryota; kingdom Viridiplantae; phylum Streptophyta; class Pinopsida; order Pinales; family Pinaceae; genus Pinus; species Pinus taeda. Next base: position 29,616 of record APFE030134519.1, read on the forward strand.
AGAGAGTTTGAGTCCTTGTGCAATGCCAACAGTGTTGAGCCCAAAGAAAGATGGAGGTTGGAGAATGTGCACTGATTCGAGAGCAATCAATAAGATAACAATCAGATACAGATTTCCTTCACCTAGAATCGAATATTTGATGGATTATTTGAGTGGAGCTAGATATTTTACAAAGTTAGATTTAAAAAGTGGTTATCATCATATAAGAATTAGAGAGGGAGATGAGTGGAAAACTGCTTTTAAAACCAATGAAGGATTGTATGAATGGATGGTGATGCCTTTTGGATTGTCGAATACCCCTAGTACATTTATGAGGCTTATGAATGAAGTTCTGAAGGAATTTATTGGCAAATTTGTAATAGTATATCTGGATGATATATTAGTTTACAACAGATCTAAGGAGGAACACGTGAGACATCTGAATTATGTCTTATAGAGGCTACAACAAGAAAAGTTATTGTTAAATTTAAAAAAAATGTTCATTCATGAAGGAGGAGTTGGTGTATTTAGGCTTTGTTGTTTCTGTTGAGGGTTAAATATGGATCCAGAGAAGATCAAGGCTATCATGGAGTGACCTTCACCAAAAAGTGTCTTTGAGGTAAGAAATTTTCACGGTCTTGCTAGTTTTTATAGGGAATTCATAAGGAATTTTAGTAAGATTAATGCTTCAATTATTGACACAATAAAGAAGGACAGACAATCATTTAAATGGACCGTTGAAGCAGAAAAGAACTTCCAACTGTTGAAGAAGAAGATTACTAAGAAACCTATTTTGATGTTGCCTGATTTTAATAAACCTTTTCAAGTGAAGTGTGATGCTAGTGGAGAAGCTATTAGAGCTGTTTTGAGTCAGGAGGATAGGTGTGTAGCTTATTTTAGTGAAAATATGAATGAGACAAGAAGAAATATTCTTCGTATGACAAGGAGTTTTATGCAGTGGTGAAGTCTTTGAAGAAGTGGAGACATTACTTGATGTCCAAGGAGTTCATACTGTACTCAGATAACCATGCATTATAGTACATTATACAACAACCAAAGCTTAATCAGAAGCATGCAAAATGGGTAGAATACCTGTAAAGTTTTAATTTTGTGTTAAAACATATAACTGGTCAATCAAACAAAGTAGCAGATGCCTTAAGTAGAAAAAGCATTTTTGTTAAAGAAAGTCAAATTCAAGTGTTGGGTTTTGATTTTCTTAAAGAGTTATATGAGAAAGATATAGATTTTAAAGAGGCATTTGAAGCTTGTAGAAATCCTATTTTGTTAGACAGAAGCAAGTGGCTGGATTATTTCCTACAAGAGGGACTGTTGTTTAAAAGAAATCAACTGTGCATACCAAGTTGTTCTATGAGGGAGAATTTGATCAAGGAGAAACATAGTGGTGGACTTGGAGGACATTTTGGTGCAGACAAGACTTATGAGCAGATGAACCGGTTTTATTTTTGGCCAAAGATGAGGTCTAAAGTGGAAAAGTATGTGAAAAATTGTAAAGTCTGTCAGTATGCAAAGGGAAGGAGTCAAAACACAGGTTTGTATGTTCCATTACCTATTCCATATAGGTATTGGGATATGGTAAGTATGGACTTTGTTTTGGGTTTACCAAAAACTCAAGAAGGAAATGATTCAATTTATGTAGTAATTGACATATTTTAAAAAATGGCACATTTTATTCCATGTTATAAAACCAGTGATGCTACTCACATTGCTAATTTGATTTTTAAGGAAATTGTAAGATTACATGGGTTACTTAAGAGCATTGTTTCAGACAGAGACACTAGATTTGTTGGACATTTCTGGAGGACATTGTGGAAGAAGCTTGGAACTAAACTGAGTTTCAGTTCTGCTTATCATCCTCAGACTGATGGACAGACTGAAGTTGTAAATAGAAGCTTAGGTAATCTTCTGAGAAGTCTTGCAGGCGAACATCCAAAATAGTGGGATCAAGTATTCGCATATGCATAATATGCATATAATGATTCTCCTAACAGGATTACAGGGCATAGTCCATTCCATATAATCTATGGAATGCACCTAAGAGGATTGTCTAAATTGAGAGACTTGGGAAAAGCTGAAAGGAGAAGGTTTTGCTACATAAGTTCAAGCAATCCATGAATAGGTAAAACAACAACTACAGGATAGCAACAAAATACAAGAGCAGAGCAGATTTGAGGAAAATAGAAGTTAATTTTGAGGTTGGAGATTTAGTTTTATCACACCTGAAGAAAGAAAGATTTCCAAAAAGGGAGTATAATAAACTAAAGTTTAAGAAAATTAGACCATGCAGAGTCTTGAGGAAATTTTCTGCAAATGCATATGAAGTTAAATTACCCCCCGATATTGGAATATCTCCAATTTTCAATGTTGCTGATTTGTATAAGTATGAAAGTGAAAAAGCAGATAACACAGCAGAGGATCAAGAACAACAAGAGATTGATTGGGTAAAGCAGTTGCCTATAGCAAAGGAATTGAAGAAAGAGAGGATTTTGGACAAGAAATTGTTGAAGAAGACAAGAGGACATGAGTATTTCCAGTATTTGGTCAAATGGAAGGATCAACCAATTGCTGAAGCTATTTGGATGATAGATGCCATGCTACAGAAATTGGTTAGTTCTGTAGAAGAGCTCATGGATAGGAGCCCATGAAGAATTTTGTCCCCAGGAGTCTGATGCAAGAGCATGAGGCTTGAAGGCAAAAGGCTTCGAATTTATTCCAAAAATACAAAAAAAGTTTACAAGCAAAGGAGTGGGATCCTTTAGCTGTCAATTTACAAGTTTTCTAGATAAGATTTGAGCTAGGATTTAGCGATTAAGTGATTTTGTAATTAAATCATGCAGTTTAGATTCAGTTGATATTCTCGAGGAGAATATCAACCAGATTAGATATTGTTTAAGATTAGGCAGATTCGATCTAGTGATTAAGGATCTGATTGTTAGAATGAAGTGGTATTTATGTAAGTTCTGAATGATTGTAAGAGGATTTTGACTGATTTGGCTTGTTTTGGCCATATAAGATTCAGTTACAGAAATTATATCTTTGTGTATTTTTGTGTATAATTGGTCAATCACAGAGATGTTGCATCCCTCAGAAGTATCTTTGTGTGTTATTGAAATTCCAGTTTGGCCTGAAAATTTAGAGTTTTGTATGATTTGGTGTGATCGCGCTTAATTTCTCTTTCTCTGTGTATAAGATTTGGGTGATCAGCAACTGCGGGGGTGGAAGTGTACGAAATTCTTGATCGTGGTTGAAGCCCCGCACTCACTCCTAGCCGTCGATCTCATTTTCAACCTCTTACATCACAGTCAACTGCAGCGGTTAAGCCATTTTTTAACCCATGTGCTAGTTGAAGACCCGCAAGCCGTAGGATTTGATGGCCCTGTTATCCAACAAATATTGGGTCATAAAGTGATCAGGTGTTAATTCGAAAACCGAACCTGAACAATTATAGATCAAGGATTTATAATCTTTATCGGCTTCGTAAGGGCGGGTAAACGTCGCATAAGACCCCATGCGATATCACTGTTGACTGCTGGATCAATTGTGCCTTGATCAACGGTGGAGGATCACCAATTAGTTTCGCATCACAATATTTCACGAGGGAATGAACCTTGGCCCTAAGAAATTGCGATTTGTGATGTGCGATGCTTAGAGGACTTGTAAAGCACTTATCATTGCGGATAAAATTTAGTAGTTCTGCTAATTTAGCAGAATAGCCAAGTTTGGAGGTAGATGACTGATACACCAAAGGAAATCCAAGAAGAAATTCCACCTGAACTTGCAGAAATTGTTTTTGGATTTGAACGATTGTCTATTACACTTGCACCCAGGCCACTAAGACATCACTATGACTCAGACAACTGTTGGAACACCAACTCTTTGACATCCTCACGGTGGTCAACAATAGCAAATTGATGCAATCTTGGTAGTCTGCAGTGGTGTCCATGTACTCTAAGGTGACATCTTTCTGGAAACAAACTCTTGCCTCCATAGCATCCGGGTACATTGCTTGGGATCTTTTGTCCAAATCGTCTGATATCATGCGCGTCATGGTATTGAGTGCGATCGGACCAACAACATACTTGTGCATGGTGTATGCATTGATCACCAAGGTTGGGTTGGCGGCTATGCGCATCAACTTGTCAAAGTACGAGTCAAGCTCCAGTTGGACCTGTGTATTTGTCTTCACCTCGGTGAGTGTCCCAACAGATGGGATCGCATGTGTGCACAAAACAACATCCATACTCTTGAATACATATGCATGGGAGGCCTGTAGAGTAGTGATGAGCTGTTGGAGATCTTCATAGTTCCATATCTGTCTCCAGATGCGTGCCTTCAGCTCGACCGCTCTGGGTTTCATCATCTTAGGCAAGTGTAGTGGGGCTCCCTTGTATCTCATCGTCCATGTTTGCATGTAATCAACAACAACATGCACGTTTGACAAGATACATGCTCTTCTAGCACATTGCTGCTGCCAACCGTTGAGATGGACGATTGCCTTATGCATGGCACCAAACTTGGAATACAATGCCCGCATGACTATGTCAAGGGACAATACTTCATCCCATATTGCCTTCTTGAATTCTACTGGGCGGATGCTTTAACCAATTCTCCTCCTTGCTTGGTCATCTTTATCTCCTTATCCATTCACTCGTTCTCAGCTATCAGGAAGTAAACACTCGATCTAGTGGCTTTGGCATATACTTTAGTAGCATCAACTAATGTTGTTGTATGTTTGCACACGTCAGACACGATCACTCATTCCTCAAACTATGCAGGATATGTATGATCATTCAAAGCTGATACTCTGCGAGATTGCACAACTTTATGTTGGGACTCGTCGAATGAGATGTTGTGCATCTCCTCCTCCAAATTGTCCCCAAGGATTTCTATGTCTCCTTGGTCTCTTGGGACTTGCTCCTCTTTTGGACACGGTTAAGTTGGTGGGTTGACCTCTTGGTGGTGAGGCATGAGATCGATGTCTTGCTCTGACTCCTGTTGCTCCATATCCATATCCATCTGTTCAAGTGCTTGCTCTATCTCCTGAGCGAAGTCCTACTCCTACAATTGTTCACCCTATCTTCCTGATGCCAGTTGTTCTGATGAGTCTACTATCTATATGGGCGCATTTTCATTTATCTGTACAAGTTGCACCCCAGTTGTACCTATTCTTGCTGTGCTTCCTTCTCTTATTTGCACAATGCCTGTTCCTTCTCGAGTTGCTCCTTCAACGCATGCAACTCCTTCTCTGTTTCCTCCATTCTTCGTTTCTCTCTCTGCCTTTGTGCATTTTTCTTGTCACATTGTTGCCTCTTTGCCTCTATTGCCAAAGCTACTTTCTACACAAGTGGGTCTACTCGGAACTTGCAGCTTTTCTCTTCCTCCATTCTATCGACAATATTCCTCTTGCCCTTGTCGTGCACTGCTATGTTTACCTATGCTGTTGCTGCTTCTAGTGCTCTCTAGGATGCTTCTTCACGTTGTTTTGCTACCCATTCCGTAGTGAGGCTGAACAATCCATTGAGTTTGGAGGAGTCGTAACAATATTTCCATGGGTCTTCCTCCACCCAATGACATGCCCCGTGGATCTAGTTAAACTGTACTCTCGTGCAGTGGTCTTTCACAAGATAATGCGGGTCATATGGATTGTAACTTTGGGCGTCGAATTGATATTTCTTCATCTCCTCTACTATCCACATGCTTGAAAGTTCGTATCTTGTAAACCGGATCCTCAATGGAAGAGCAGGTAAAGGTGCCTTCTTTTTCCAGTACAACCTAGCTGATAACCCTGCCGAGATGTGATCTGATACTTCCTGCATGACGATTTTGTCTAAGGCAAACTTTGGTAGAACATGCGGAGGCTTCTCCGTGCTGCACATCCTTATGAAGGTGCTGGACAGTGAGGCATACCAATCAACTATGTCAATCAGTGCCTCCATCACTGCCTTCGACATGTAGGGTGGATCCTGTTCGAGTATCATCTTGTAAATTGCGGTTAAAAAATGATCAGAAAACTATGCGATAACTCCTCTGAAGTTGAATTTGGACAATAACTTACAATAGGTGTTCACAGAGGTCTCTGCCGATGTCCATGCCCACTTCAAGCTCGGGAACTCCTAACGGGCACATATTGCATCCAAGATGTAAGGAGACATGTAGATTTCTACTTGCATACCTTTGGGCGGTTGTCGAGCCCTTGTTATCTGTTCCTTCGGCTGGTGAGCCAACATGTCAAACCAGTTGCATGCTTTTCCTTCCCTGGCCAATTGGTCCATTGCGATCACCCAACTATGTGGGAAGGTTTTCATGCTTTCTCGGCCATACAGACGATAAGAAAAAATGACCAAGTTTTGATATGTCTTCCATAGTATCTTCGTCTTGTAGACTTCGTTGGGTGTCATCCTGAATTTAGCCAACTCCTTCACCCAGTTCTGCAAGATATCTTTGGAGTTGGAATTGATGCTGGGTATGCTGAAGGGAGTCTCCATGACGATCACGGGCTTTGACATATGACACACTTTGCTCATAATCCTATGCCCTGAAGGTAGAAATCTCTGTCCGATTGACACTACTCAATGTCATCATCTCAGGATCAGTGTGCAAGATGACCTAATGTATCATGTCCACACATGGGAGCATAGGATACCTGCATGCAGTCCAATACAATATGGAATTGTGGATGTTCACATAAACTTGGCGGTATTCGAGGTCTTCTCCAAATGTGCCTGCAAATGAATCATTGACCTCTTGCCATTTCAACTTGATTTCCTTGTCTACAATCAGCTGGGTGTCTTCATAGATCGGCAGACTTGTAGACACTCGCTCAACTGCAGCTCTAGTTGCACTTCCGTCAGTGTCCTTTGATCCTACTCTCTTGGAGGCCATTGATCCTGAATTACTAAGAGGTGGACGAACACTTGCTAGATCTGGAGACAAAGCGACATGCATGGCAAGAAATCTGTCAACTAAAACCAAAGTAAACTTGAGGAATGACATGCAACATGCCTGGGGATTGACTGACAAGGATTGCACAATTTTTCCTGGGAGGCTGGGAGACTGGCTGCCAGAACTACGTAAAAGGAAGTTTGGGCTATCTGGGGAGGCTAGCTGGCCTGCTAGCTGCTAGAATTGCGTAATGCAAAATTTTAGCTGGCAATGGTTGTAGGCCGAGTGACTGCATTGCAAAGTGAGTAAGCAAACAAGCAAGCATAAAATCAAACATGCAAAGCAAGAAAGCAAACAGGCATGCAAGCAAACAATCTGAAAGAAAACACTACTCCTACTCCTAAGATAATGGTGCATGGGCCTGATCATGTGAAGTGATATTTCCAATGCAGCCACCGATGCATTGGTTGACCCATGTTGGTGAAGGATTGGTTTGCGAGCAACCCAGTTGTGCGAACAAGCAAACAAGAAAGATATAACAATGAAGACAAACACACTTCATGTTTAAAAGTATCCACAGGACATAAGTGGGTGCAAGTGCATGACATGTAGTCCATGGACTTGTCACAGTGTTGTGCGACACTGTGTGCAACTATGAAGCATATGCATACTCTTGACTGTGACATGCAAGAAAATGAAAGAAACAAAGACAACTTGTGTCATGTACATGTGCTTGCAATGTAAGATTCCTCCAATGCATGAGTGATGGGATTGTGCAATTTGAGTGGAGGAAGCATGATCTATGTGTGAGGTTGATGTTCAATGCATACAGATGAGTGATGAGGATCCTTGGGTGTTTCAAAAATTTCTTGGTCGGAAGCGAATCCTACCTCAGGACAGTGAGGGCTTGACATAACCATCAGCTTACGTTGAAGTGCCTTGACATAACCATAAGCTTAGGCTAAAATTTCCCTATCTGGCTTTCCGGAGCATGAAAATGCAAATCACGAAAGCGCTGCCAAAAATCCATAGGTGATTCATGCGGAGCCTTCCGTTGTTGTAACAATTTGTTGTCAAGATGTTCTGGATCAAAATGATGGAAAGTATCTTCAATGAGATCACATAAGTGATCAAGTGAGTGCACATTGTCAGCTAGTAGGCTGCATAACCACCGATGTGGGGATTTGCGGTGTGTATGCCCAACCGCACGACCACCAGCGTAGAGAAATGCGAGGGCCAGGCCAGCAGGGGCGGGTCTTTGGACTTAGCCCTGTGAACGTGGCCCCCCACATGGCCACGATTTTCAGTATTCATGCTTTAGTGGGCATTTAAAGTGTCCGACAATTTCGCCCAACTTTTGGCGAAATTGTCTGTTCGTTAGCGCGTTTTGGGGTAAGATTGTAGGATGGTGCCGAATTTTGGGGAATTTGCGGTGCGATTAGCAGAAGATTGGGAAAGGCCATAACTTCTTGAGTTTTTGACCAAGTCAGGAGCAGAAAGAGGCATTTTTTTTGGCATTCTAGAGCCATTGGAAAATGTTTCAGAGCTTTTTGAGCATTGTAAACTTATGTATTCACACTTTTGAGCACAATAGAGAGAGCCAAGCCATTGGAAGTTGGACCTAGGAGATGTAGCCCAAGAGGGGTGAACTCCTTCATCATGTGCTACTGTGATACTATTTATGGTGATGTTTATGTCTGATATAAGCTGTTATTTAGTCATTTGTTTATGTTATTTTTCACATAAAAATTATATAAAAACACTCAAAAACCCATGTTTAAACTTGCAAATAATTTCATAAATCCTCAAGCATATTTAATATAATATGAAAAGGAATTTTAGCACAACAAAACTATTTTTCTCAATTAGATCAAGTAGGTCTAACTGCATTCTAGTTCCCTTGCATAATAATCATGCACTTTCTCACCATCTAGTCTCCGCATTTGTTTTATTTTCTTATTTTTTGTGATGCATGTTGTTTTTAGTTCAATTCTCCATTTAATTTGTTCTTTTTATCTTGTGTTCTACCTTTTTCATGTCTTTTATTTCTTGTTTGTTTAATAAGACTCCACGTGAAATGTTCTCCTTTTGGATTAAAATGCAATGTGGCAAAATTTGAAAAGGGATATTGTGATAACGAACAATGCTTGGCTAATTTATCATCCTTTTCTTTGTCTTGGTTATATATCTTTAAAGTCAATGATGTTTGGACGGAAAATATGATTCCTTCTAGATGGAAAGTCTTTGGTCAAACTACAAAGCTTGTATCTTTATTGGGATCTTCTTTCTTGACTCATCCTTTTATTGAATGGTGTTTTGACCTATCAACTCAATCGAGTAGAGAAGGGAAAGGAGAAAACTTAAAATGAGGATATAAACTTCAATTATCTTTCAGATCCCTTAAACAAGGAACAACCTCTCTCTCTAATTAAATGAGTTAGGATCCGTCTTCCACCCATGTTACGAATGTTCAATAAATGCTTCAAGCATATCTTTCAAATAAGATTAAAGGGTGAAGAAGATAAAGGCTTCTCGCGCAAAGAGGTGAAGTAAGTAACTTTGTCAGGGTACTGAACAAGACTACTGGCAGTGAAGCGATGCTTGTGATTCCTTGAGGTGACTCCTTCGGGGTATTGAACAGGCTTGTCAGAATCGTAGCAACACTAGGGAATGTGCTTAACTTTGATTATCAAAAGCTTGGTATGATTATTATTCTTCTCCCCTATCGAAATAGTTAAGGTATGACTAATCTTATGTTGATGTGTTTCAAGTTGAGCAAGGAATAGAAGAGACTATATCTTTAACCGGGATAAGTGGAAAAGTTATTGCAATCTACATCGTGAACCAAAACTTCCTAAAAGACTGAGACCTTGCACTTAAAGGGTAAGACATAAACAAAGAAGTTTGAGTTCTACCAATATGTCACTAAGAGTTGCCGCTGCGACAAACACCCTCCAAAATTTTGCTCACACTCGAATTTTGGAGCATACTTGTAATCCTATGACTTTTTGTTCCTTGATTGCTCATAGTCGCTTCATGATTGATTGATGATTTTCTTAAATCTTCCTCTCAATTCTAGTTGTTGAAGTCACTTGCTTACACATGCTCAATTTTCAATGCATTTATAAGTGCTTTTATTTCAAGCAATCCCAACAATCAAAGCACACCATAACAAGTCAAGCACTACATAATTATTGTCGATAATCATTGTGTAGATGCTAATGACAATGGCTATGCAAATGTTTACAATAGTGACTGTGTAGTTCTATGTGGATGATCACTGCACAGTCCCAAGACGTAGTGTTTACACAGTCTCTGAGGACAGTGCTTGCACAGTCCCCGAAGATAGTGATTGCACAGTTCCTTAAGACAGAGACTTCACAGTCCTTGTTAACAGCCAATGCACAATCCAAATATCAACAGTTCCCTCATTGTTCATTGCAATTGTATCATTTTTCGAGTGAATTTTCTCAATTGTTTCTTCTGTGCGCTTTGGTTTTCACTTGTGTCACTTTCATTTTTGTGATTCTTGTTTCGCTTTCTTTCACTTCCACAAGTGGCACTTTTGTGTTCTCTTCACTAGAGCATGTGTCGTGCTCACTTTCTTTAGCTTTTGCAAGTGTCCTTTTCATGTTTTCTTACTGTCACAATTGTTGTTTTTTTATTATTTTCACTCTTGCATGTGTCACATCTTAGTGCACTGCTAAAGGTTTCTCTATCACATTCTTTTGCAGTAGTTGATCATATATATATCATAAGAATATGTGCTAGACACTTACCCACAACTTAACACACTGATTGATTGTAATCGACACTCTTATCGTTACTGGTATTCTAAGTGTCACAATGTGATGTTTCAAATGTCGCACTTAGAAATAAGTGTCACTTTGCTATCATTTCAAGGTATGCATGTGGATTTTGAGTTCTATGGCATGTGTTAATGTTATTTGAGTGTGAGATCACCATTTCATGACTTGATTATATGTCTTATTCTCTCTTGCCTCACTGATCCCACACTTAAACATTTTGTGCCTTCATTGTCTCTGTAACTTGCTCAATCTTTAGACAGCCTTCCTCCCTACTAGAATTGCGCATCACAGATTCCCATGCCATAGTGAAGCCCATTTTTCTCTTGAAACTACACACTATGTAGCCCTAGAAGATAGTTTCCCTCCTCCATCAACACACTGAGCAACCTTGGAACTTAAGTAACCAATTCAGTTGCTTGACTCTGTCAACTATGCATTTATTTTCCTCTCTTGCCCATAATTGTGCATTGTGCATTTATAGTCAACAATCGTACCTCTCTGTGTCATTAACTTTCCCAAGTACGTAGTTTCCCAAGCATTCCCCTCAAGAACTACACATTACACAGTTCTAATGAGCAATCTTGCCTCCTTGTTTCTCTGAGTTGCCCAACTATGTAGTTCTCTTAACCAACTAAGCCTCCTATTGTGCATTGCGTAGCTCCAGTGAGCAAGAGGTCACTATTGAGTCATTGAGCCCATCAATTACACAATTCATTGAGCCTATCACTAATCATTGTGCAGTTACAGATAATAGTCGTAATGACTAAGATCCCTCACTGCATAATCATGTGCCCTAAATTGCTTAGTACTGCACATTACGTAGTTCCAGTCAACAATGAGGCCTTCCTCAGTCCCTATGATGCCCAACTTCACAATCCTTGCATCATTCTTCTTGGGCACTCCTCATTGTAGATCATTAGTCAACAAACTCTGTACCTTGCCTCCTAGACCCCCTCACTGTGCAATAATATTTTTCAAGTCCTCTTATACTGTGCATTGCACAATTCTAATTAGCAATGTGGCTTCCCTGAGTCACTACATCCCTCGGCTATGCAATCCCCATCCTCCTGCTCTCAAAACCCTTGGATGTTGCCTCATCTTAATCAACATTTTACATGATTAAGAAGTGGTAGAATAGATGGTTTCTATATTTATGTTGGGTTGGCATGAGTGGTCTCCATCTGCAGGTATCATCATTAAAACATGATAGGGTAATGCTTAAGAGAGGTCATCAAGGAGAGGCTACAAAAGAGAACTTGTGAAGAAGAAGCAGAGGAAGTACCATGAAAACCATAAAGGAATCTTGGATCAAGATAAGGAAGCTGACTTGGAAGGTTCCAACATTCACCTATACCCTTTGGAAGGTGAAGAAAAAGAACAAGCAAAGATCTATCATGACAAAATCAAAGTCAAAAAAACAATGAGAGCAGCTTGGCATTGCCATATCATCATGAAGTTTCATATAATCATTGCCAAGTTATGACTTCTATAAATTCCATCACAATGTCATATGAGTTATCATGTTGCCACATCATTTTTGGATGTAATTGTGTAATTTTCAAAGAAAATGAGAAATGCAAAAGTGTGGAAGTCCAAGAGTCACAAGTGGAACATGGAAAGTCACATAAGGACAAAAGAGTCACTAGGAAAATTCCAAGAGTCTTGTAGAAGTTAAAGGGTCACTTGGAATTTCAAGAGTCACGAGGGAGGTCAAGAGTCACATGGGAGGTGGAAATTCACCTCATTTTTTATAAATACACCCTCATAACTCAAGCAAAGGGATTTTGGAGGCATAGACTTTGGAGAGCCAACCTTGGCTTCTCTAGCATGGCATAAGAGAGAAGATCATTCTTCAAAGAAGAAATAAGTGACTTAATGTTACACTATTGGAGCTAGTGTCTCACCATTGTAAATGTGTACTTGGATCTTTCAGCTAATAATCAAAAGCTCGTTGAGTCGACACATTTTCATGCATGTATCATGAATATTCCAAGACTATTCTTTCAATGTTTACAATATGTGTTATGTTCATATGTACTAAAGAAATTGAACTACTTCATCGACTTTGGTACTTATCTTGGTGAATGTGCGTTACATTTTATTTAATGATCGTTGTTCCTATTTCGCTAGATAACTAATGAATCTTTCCTTGCTCTCGTGTGCCTCTCTTAGGATAATACTATTACCTTCCTTCTATAGACTCTTCACTTCCCTCTCGTGAAAGTCTCCTTTTCTGCATCGCAATTGGTGTTTCACAGTGTCAACTTACTTTCCAATTTCAATTGTTATGTGCATACTCTCTTATGTTATCTATTGCAGCTAAGGAAAACCTTGGATTTATGCTGGTCAGGTTGATACTCCAGATGGGGCTCCTACTCCAAATGGTGTGAGGTCTAATTGGGACTTCACATTAGGGAGACCCCCTTGGTTGAAGGATTTCCAACACCATCAACAAAAGGATGATAAATTGCACGTTATGATTATTTCTTCGAGTTAGAAAAGCTACCCCTCCCTAAGACCTACAAATTGGGGAAGACAAAAACCCAAAAATGTATATTAGAGATTTTGGTGCAACTTCTTGGATAACAACTATCTATAATAAAACATGTGATTATTGTCATTCCCATAAACCAAACTCAAACTCCATTGTTGAATATCAAAATTTGAATCAAATTGGAAAAAGAATGTACATAGTGTGTTTTCTTGGTAACTCTTTTTAATATAAATTTTATTTGTTTGGGAAAATTTGGTTAAATAATGAAGATGATCATGGGTTTAAACCACATGTATACATTGTAGATCCACAAATGTGTGACAAATTACATAACTAGGTTGTACAATAATATGAGTATTATAGACTTGCCTAGGTTGTGAAGCCATATAGGTGTTGCCATCAATTTTAGTATCTAAAAGCATATAAGCTATGAATCAATATGGTAAAAGAAGTAAATGTTATTTCTAGTTTAATAATTTGAATATTGGCACTAATGTTTATAAGAAAGTTTTGATTGGTAAAGTGGGGAGCTATTATTTCCTCATCAAAATTCAAATGCTCTAATAAATATGTTCACTTCTCATATATTAGCACATAATTGTGGTTAAGTGCATATGCCAGGTGAATTTGCAAATTAAATCCTCTTATTGCAGAAACTTTGAAAAAAAGGTTACTTTAACACACCCACTTAATTATATTACCCAAAAACATATATAAGAAAATAAAGACTAGCATTCGCTAATGTTAAAAAAAAAATTACACACACACACACACACGTAGATATAAACTTTAAAGGTTATAGAATATGACTTAGTATTGTGTCTATTTTGTCAAGAGCCCATATTTCATGGATGTAAGGAAATAGGTTAACGACCCAGGACGCAAAGGGATTTGGCAAAAGCAAAAGCTTTCCCCTTTACGAACCACTGACAAGTTATTCTAGATTGCATGGTTTTCCTGGAATAATGATGATGAATTAGATCAGTGGTGGATAACAATTGGTGATGGTTAAGTGTCGCTTTTCCTAGATTTGTGGCATGCGCATAATGACCTCGATCTTATCAAAACTTATGTACCAGACGCTGCAAAGCTCATTCCTCACATCGATCTTGCAGCTCTAACATCCCACATCACATCTAGGAGTCGTCAACACATTCAACTAAGTTATTTTGAGGTAAGCCCGCTTTGCATGTCTTGCGCTGTGCTTTTGTCGCTTTTTGTGTTTCGTCTTGTGTGAGGGTTGTCTACTTTATTTTAATGAATGCTTTTTGTTGTTTTAATGTATGTTAGCTTGTACAAGCACTATTTCAGTTTTCATTCTCATCTCATTGTTGTCGCATGTATGACACTGTTTTTGCACTAATGGTCGCCGTTGCGGCAAACTACTTCACACGCATGCATGTTGTCCTATCTTATGAATCTTACACTCACTGTTTGCATGCATGATAATTCAACCTTGTGTACACTTAACTTCACCATGCATTCAGACTTCTCATGTTTTAGTCGCTTGTTGGTGAGTCCGGGCTACCTTGGCCCAGAGTCTGCCTTGCCTAGACAACATTTTGCAATTTTGAGAGGGAAGGCACTACCTTCGTCCTAGAAAATGCACAAATCTAGCTAGTTAGTTCCCTTTATTCTTGCTTTGCGTAATTCTGAGAGGCAGTGACTGTTGGCCCAGAAAATTACACAATATAGGCCCTGGCCCTTCATCACTTGCCAGTTGAAATTGTGCATTGTGCAATCTCAGCATCCAGTAGGCCAGGCTGGACTATTGATTGCATAGTTCCAACTATCAGTCAGCCTCCTAACAGCTCAGACTGTTCCTTATGCGTTTTTAGCAATCAGTCTCCTGACCTCCCAGCGGAAATTGCACAATCTTCACGACCAGTCGCATAGGTATGTTGCAAGTCAGTCCTCTAGTTTGTTTCGGTTTTCGACTGACATATTTGTTTCCATGAGTGTTGTTATGTCTCCAGGTATTGTAGGTGTTCGTCTGCCTCTCAGTGGCGCAGGCACAATGGCTTCCAGGAGAGCAGAGTCAAAGACACCGTTGAGAGCACAACTGGAGATGCAACCGAGCAAGTGTCTATGATCTTGCCTACTTAAGAAGACATCAAGTTGTTCGTAGACAAGGACATCAAGATGAAATGGCAGCAACATTGCAGTGAGCAACACCATCAACAGTAACAGATGGTAGCACACCTGCATGCGATGAATGTAAGAGGAAGGTTTTTGACAACACGAAGGTGAGCAAACTTGCAAGTGCAAAGCAAATCCACTTGTGACGAAGACAACTTTGGATATTGAGGATATCAGGTGACGATGAAGATCACACGAAGGCAGAGAGAGATATATAGAAGGAGTTGCATGTGCTGAAGCAACAACTCAAGGAATAACAACAGTTGTACAGATGAGAAAAGGGTTGCAACAAGAATAGGTACAAGAAAGGGCGCGACATGCAAAAACTGATGAAACTGTGCCCGTACAAGTTATAGATCCATCCCAGCAACTGGTGCGGAGCAGACAGGGTAAGCAGTGTTGTCGATTGCATGCAAGGTAGTTCAACAACATGCATGTTATTGCATGCATGCATGCGATCTCACTTATTGGCACACTCACCAAGGTGAAGACATGAACTTAGTCCGACTGGGGCTGAACATGCATTTTGACAGTTGATGCACATAGCCACCAACATACACTTAGATGACTTAGTGTGTTTCTGGTCTGGCCACACCCAAGATGATCATGCACATGCTATCAGACGAGTTGGACAAAGGAGCCATATTAGTGTACTCGGATGCAACCGAGACAAGAGTTCACTTTCAGTAGGACGTCACCATTGAGCGCGTAGACACCAGCACAGACCACCAAGCTTGGCATCAGTTTGTCACGGTCGACCACCATGAGGATGTTGAAGATTTGGTCATCTCACAACCATCCGAGTCTTAGTGATGTCTTGCATGGCTTGCTCAAGCTTATTTTGTCTCACATGGGTACATGTATAGATTGAATGTAACATCTTGTAAAGTGGAAGTCCAAGTGTTGATAATTGAATGTAATAGTCATAGTGTAGTTGAAGAGTCATGAGGGCAGGTGAACAATCACAAAGGGGGGATGTCAAGGGTCACCCCACCCTTTGCTATTTATAGTACCTCATAACTCATTGATTGGGATTTTGGTTAGCCAAGATTCCGATAGGAGTACCTTAGAGAAAGCTTGGAGAGTATTGTAACAAGCCTTGGCTAGTACATCTCTTTGGAGGAGCAGGCGCAGTGACTGTAACGTTCTGCTATCGGGACTGGTGGTTGGTCATGGTTGTACTGTATGATTGGAACTTTCACTTCTTAATATAACAGAGCCAACACATTTCATGCATATGTTGTTATTGTATTTCAACTATCTTGTTTACTCTAACGATATATGTATTTGTTTGCTTATGCATGCATGTACGAACTCTTTCTGTATAAGTATGCATGAATCTTACTGAGATGTGTTGTTGGTTTAACCATCACTTTGGATTGCTAGCTTACTTGCTTTCTAGTTTGTGATGCATCTTCGCTCGTGTGTTCCCTTCCAAGCTGCGTGCTTCCATTGGTTTCCAAGGGGTGCACTCACCTCACTTTCCGTGTGTTATAACCGTTCATGCACCTTCCTTGGCTTGCTGCACATGTCACACCCTTGCTACCAATAGGGACATCTTACTTGCCTCTGCGTGCAACCATGGTCAAGGCGATACCGTATGACCCACTGTTGGGATTCTTACACCAAATGATCTGAGGTCTAGTTAGGAATTCTTATTGGGGAGATCCCCTAACTTGTTGGCAGGTCCAACACCATCAACAAATTCATTGTTTGGATTTGTAAATAAGAAAATACTTATCCCATCCTCATTGATTTTCCTCATAATTGTATGAATTTAAGATATATAAATAAAAATGCACATAACACATCATATAAATTGAATAAAAAAGGAAAGGAAAAAGTTCAAGAAATTTAAACATTAAGTTTGGCATTTTACTATATGAACAAATTCCCCCATAATGAGTGCAAAGCAAAGTTAATAAATCTCATTATGGGTTGTCAAATTAAATGACATCCGAGGCCAAATCCTCCCTCCACTTGGCACAAATGCAGAACGAGGGAGTTATCACGTATCACCATCAATTGTATAACATTAACTTGCCTCCATTCGAACTTCAGTGAGCATTATCCCACCATGTTGAGTTTCAAGAGAAATCTGTACAAGAGTAGGTAACCTGAGTATAATGGTACCATGATTGAAGTTGGTCTTCTAATTCAGAAGGGTGGTTTCTAAAAGGATGGCATGAATTATGACTTTTCCTCATAGGAAAATGATGTGGTAGTCCTTCCTCTTCTCAAAGCATCTAAGAAGGAAAGTTTGTTATGTAGTATTTCAAATCTCTTTCTCGTTTTGATGTTTACTTTTAGTCTATGGTTAAGCCTAGTTATAGAAGGTTGGAAATTCCACCCTTTTCTATTAAACCAACATATAACTTTGGCTTATGCAACCTTCAATTTGTATCACCTTGGAAAGGTTCATGCCTCTACTTTTCTCGTTGTTAGTCTCAACTTCTTTAAAAAGTCTCATTTTCTACTAAATGTTTCACTTTACTTTGTTTCCATATTTCTTTTTCATCTTACCCCTCCCCTAGCTTCTTGGTTTTCCACTTCAACATTGGGTAGTTATGAACACTGCCTTCTGTCCTTCTTTTGTTTGGAAGGCTTTTTTCTCTCGCCCTCATGGTGGATGGTCTCTAGCTTCTAGTTGTGACTATCCTCTATGTTTTTTCAAGCTTGTTTGTGCTCCTTGTGTTGTTTTAGGCCAAGCCCAAAGTCTTTTTGTTAATTCTCATCCCTCTCCCCTCCATCCCTTGGGGGCTTTATCAGGTTTGTTATAGCCTTCCATAAGAATCTCTATTCTCAAGTCTTTGCTTAATGCGAGTTTAACATTGTGAAGTTTTTTTCTTCGTAGCTACTTCTCCCTCTTTAGGTTTTTCGGCCTCCATCACTATTCCTCACTCTTGTGGGTTTTCTACCATCTGCTAATCATCATGCCCAAAGGTAGAGGGGTATGTCATATAATAGGTCAACATAATAGGTTGAAACCTTCTTACTCCAAAGCTTAGACTGCAACAAAGAATTCAACAAGAATCTATCACAATTATACTCCTCCAACTATGCAAAAATAAATAGTAAGTGTGGAGGGAGAAGCCGAAATTGAACATAGATTCATTTTTAATGAAGATGTTATGAAGAAGGTGGGGAATTGGATTCCATGTACAAGCAACATCATGACAAGGAACACCAAGTACATGCGAATTATGGACATCTACTAGCAACTAAAAACAATAATGGGGAAGATTCTAGTGGAATGATCTAAGAAGTAGTAAGAAATTGTTCTCTGCCTGGATGAGACACAAGAGCAAGGTAGGAAATTGGACATAAAAGTGATGAAGATGACCAAGAAATTGGCAGAATTAGAGTTCTCTGACTCAGAGGAAGACATTAGTCCACCTGTTACAATTCAGGTGGATTTCCCCACTGAGTAGTTGTAGAGTTGATAAATTTCATTTTTCAGTTTTGCAAGTTTTTGAAATAAAAAAAGGATAGGGATGTAGCTATGGCAGGAAATTTAGGACGAAGGTTAAGTAGATAGTATTTCATAAATTTATGTTCTAAACTCAAACAATTTCAATGTACTAAATCAGTTTTGCAATGTGACTGGCATGGTTTCCATAGTGGCATACCAATGCACATTGAAGACATTTCCTATGTTATCTTCTTTTTTTATATGATCTAATACAATATTTCTGCCCAACTTACATAAAACAACAATAACATATATGTGTGTGTGTGTGTGTGTGAAAAAATGCATTGTTTTTAAAAGTGTCTCAACACTCATTGCATCAATAATGTAACATCCCTATGTCTTGCTTTTTCTGACATGATTATTTTAAGACTTTTTAATTATTATGGACTTAATAGCTATGGAAGTCGGGATGGAAACTAAGTGATGATGTAAAGACTCCATAGTTATACACAAGAGTAAGATGCACGCAATCTTCATAAATAACTTGAAATGCGGGCCAAATTGGAAAACTCAAGGGAGCGAGTTAAAATAAAATAGTGGATAAGGTGTAAAAAGGAAAAGTAGTGTTGTAGACCTATGAAATTATATTTTGTTGTTTGACCATGAAACTTGAGTATATCAAGATACCCCTTAATTATCTATGTTGGTATTTTAAAGTCCTTATTTATGCCCTCATACTTTTGTGGGCTTATGGAAGGGCATGGAAACAAGTTGTATAACAATCAAGATGGACTTGACTAAGTCCACTTTGGAACATAATTGACAATAATATAACAACCATGAAAGTGGCAGAGATAGTAGGTTGTCCTACACTTAAGTATGCATGGCATATGCCTATTTGATACGATGGTGTCAAAATAACAACATAAATGGAATGTTGCAAGTAGTCCTTTAATTATTATTGCGTTTGTGCAAGTAATATGAAAGTAAAAGTGGAAATTACATATTTTTAAATTCACATTAAATGACGTCCATGTCACTTGGCACATGCGTGAATAAATGAAGAAAAGGACCTATTGTATTGTTGTGATGTTATACCGATGTTGTTGACCTTGTTGGGTGCATGTAGATCACTTTTTTGGATGCACATTAAAAATCTTTTGTGGGATGCGTGAATGAAAATCGAAAGCACATGTTTAACATGTACAGAAACATGCTAGAAAATGAGCTTAAAATGAAGACAAGAGTATGTTTTACTTTGTAACTGAGCCATCGCTCAAAATAAAGTACAATGGAAGCACCTTATTACTGAAGAGATTATAATGAAAAGGAAAGAAGAAATGCACGAGACATTTCCTTTCCATATTTAGAAAATATGGAATTGAGGAAACACGGAGGACAATGTTTACTTCAAAGGGGGAAGATGTAGCACCCCTATGAATTGCCTTTTTCATACATGACTATTTTTAGACTTTTTAATTATTGTGGACTTAATGGGTATGGAAGTCGGGATGGAAACTAGGTGATGATGTGATTATATTATATTATATTAGATTTTATTTTATTAAATTAATAAATGATATTGCTTGCGAATATTCACGAAAGAGCACTAGAATTTTAAAAAAGTTCTTGCTAATTTATGAAAAGTTATTGGTGGTTAAAGTCCACATGTTGGGCCTTCCCTAAAATTCTCCTAAAAAATTCCCTTGAAGAAAATAATTGAAAATATTAGCATAATGGGAGAGAAATATTTTGTTAATCACTTAGTTGGAGAGAAATACTAAATGGGGTGTAATAAATAACAACGGTAGAGAAAATCATGCTTTAAAGAAAAAAAAAAAATGTTTTTCGAAAAAACTAAAACAAAAAAGGCCTAGGCAAAAGGCTGGTAGACCGACGTTGCTAAAAATATGTTGGGAATAAATCTATAAAACAAACCACCTAGGAATCAAATGATTGTTGATTCCTTAGGGCAAGAAGGTCTTAGCTTGGGGGGAACTATTCGAGATAGTTCATGGTTGGGTGGAATGTGCTCAGTTCCAGAATATTTCCCATACAAATTTATATGGGTAGATTAAATTCTATCTAAATTCTTGTTGTTGATTATTATGGATAGATTAAATTCCGTTTAATTGTTATTGCTTATTTAAAGCCTTTAATGATTTGTATCCCATATGCATGGTTATCTATTTTGTTATATGGTATTGCCACATTAGAGTAAGTTTAGAATCTAGATTGAAGATGGACTTTATGAATAAAATTAAATGCATAAGTATTAATATATTTTGTAAGCAATCTTGATTATTGACGTTACAATAGTAGCATAGATCAGATATTGCATGTTTGTCATAAATTACATGCATGAATGAGTTGTAGCCAATTAACTATTTTCACATATAAATTAAGTGGCAAAAATGGGCCATTCTATTATGAGTTATATAAATTGATTCAATCCAAATAAAGAAGTATGAATGCATAGAATGAATATAAATAATTGAATTAAATAAGATTATAATCATGAATAGAATGGAAAAAGAGTGTATACATGTATAGAATAGAGGAATGAGATTTAGTACATGAGTTCTTGTAGTTATCAGATTTATTCTTCTATTGGTACACTAGAATGATTGATTATTTAAAGGAATACTACGAAATTAAGAAGAATATAATTTTGGAAAATAAATTGTTTGACTGGTATAAGTTATACATTAACTAAACAATTACATTGGATTGGGAGTCTAGCTGAAGAGAATGAGTTAACTAGTAGAGAAATTGTGTCTTTGGACTAATGGTAAATATTGTTAACAAAATAATGAATCTTTAATTACATCACTATATTATTAAAGAGGTACATTGATATTGTAAATATCCTATACAACGGGAAGAGAGTAAAACGATGCCTTAAAAATATGAAATAAAAATCATGGGAGAACTATAAATAAGTAATTGCAAACCCAATTATTTTTTATAGGTAGGGAAACAAGGAATACATTTGGTATTCCAGTAAACAAATTTACAAATTCTATTTGATGGGAAGTTCAAATGCAACTAGTTACTGGTATGTAGTCATTAATTTAATAGTTTTATTTGGGTATACTTGGGAGTAGCTTATTTTGAAGCTTATGTAAAAAGACTAGAGAATGAAAAAGCAAAGCGAGAGAGGGTAAGAGATAATTAATTGAAAAAGGGGGTTTTCATTACCCAATACGCTACTGAGAATTTCAAGAATCTATGATGGAGTTTCAAGAATGTTCATAATAAAAATAGAAGGACCTAACACATATAAAGGTTTAGGACCTAGTTCTTCACTATAACTTAAATTCGTTTTTTAAATTGACATCAATAAACAAAAATACTCAACCAAGTAGCCAGATTGCTTCGGTAAGAATTACACACCATGTCGAGAAAGAAATCAACATGTTATGTACATGGACACTTTAAGAAAAAGGATATTGTAACCATTGGTGTCCCAAATCCAACCATGAAATCAAATAGGAAAGACAAATATATCAAACATGTCATATATCTTTGTACATTAAAGGAGTAGTGTGAAGAAAAAAATAAATGAACGAATTGAAAATTAACTGAATTCATTTCATTGAAGTTCAGAAAAGGAAATAGTTTAAATATTGTTATTCTGGTACAAAATCTAGTGACTTTGGGGAGTCTGGGGGTTAAAAAAAACTAGATTTGAATACGTTTTAACAAAATTGGTGAGCCATTATTGGCTTCAATAATTTGCGGTACATATAAACTATCTAGAACCTTACAGGGTCGAAACAATAAAAACCCTGAGAAAACGAACGGAGAGAAAGCATGCGGTCATCCATAAAGCTTTGGGTGAAGCAAGAAATTTTCAACTTGAAAAGTAGACCCTTGTTAGTCCTTAAAATGGTCATAATGCAGGAACTAAGAATGCATTGCATTAAAAACCCATACTCGAATCAGTACTTGTCATGTAAACCATGAGAAATCAATTGCATTAGAACTGCTAAGCGTATGGTATAAGTAGAACACAATTAAAAGAGGTTGTGAGAAATTACATGAAGGGGTAGCTTGGAAAGTAGTCTCTGGAACCTAACATGCATATAGAAGCAAATTAAAAAAATACTTATGGAATTTTCCTGAATACTTAAAAACTCAGTAAAATAAATTGGGAAACCTAACACTAATTTGACACCAAGCTCTGGCTATAATCTTAACATAATCGGACATGGTATAGTCAATAATGAGAAATTTGACAAGGCAACGACCATCATACTACGAATTAGAAGAACATAGACTATATTCTTCCTCGGAAGAGTCAAACCCTTCCATGCATAACTGAGGGTTTGGGGATAGCACTAGACTTGTTATTTCTTTCAGAAGGAATCTATCAACAAAGGCAAATAAATTAGAAATAAAGAAAGAAAAACATAACCTTCATGCACAAAGGCAACATAACCAATCACCACAACTATGCAAACCAAAGTACTCTCATACACTGAAAGAGACATATAATAAGTTAGAAGAAAAGATTTTTAAGATTGTTAGTATGATAGTTTTTGGAAGATGTACCAAAAATATTTCACTTAAGTCACTGGTGACAAGTGACCCTAATAACAATTTGTGGCTTCTTACGCTTTAGATCTGCAATAATAAAACGAGAAAAACCTGCAACAAAAAGAAATATGCAATCCAAAACAACAAACAACAATATATATCCAATGTAATAACCTAATATGGAAAGACTTTTAAATGAATAATAATCTTTATTGATAACACGTGGTGAAGGAGATATACAAAAAGGGTATGCAAATCCCCCTCTGTGGGACGTGTCCTTTGATGTTCTTTGTTGTTTTGTAAAACCCAAAACAATGTGTAGAACTCAAGTGGGAGCTCAGATGCAATAAGACAATAATGGTGACGATGATAATGATCATGGTGAATAATAAATGGAAAACCCTCTTATTTATAACAAAGTATTGGTTTGATTTCGAAAATGGAAAATAATAAAATAATATTGACCAAATCAAGATCTAACCATTAGGAATACTTTATTATATTTTTTGGGGAGGGAATATTCAAAATGGTCAAATATCTTTATTTAGAAATAATTAACAAATAAAATGTTTTATTAACTATTTCGCGAGGATTAAGAATAGTGTGAAATTGAAATAACTATTAAATAGTGATTTAACAATTATTCTAATAATAGAATTAAGGAATAATAAATAAACAATGATTTATTTAATTATTCCTAGGCGATTTAGTCAAATGTGACAAAGAATAATTATCAAACAATGATTTAATAATTATTCCTAGAGAAAATTAAATAAATAATGATTTATTCAATTATTCTCATGGGGGTTTTTAATTTTAATCAGAAATAATTTAATCAAAATGGTTTACTAAATTATTTCCCACGGTGAAAGTGATTTTACTATGGTGTATTTCGATCCTCCTAGTTAGAAATGGCTAGGTGATCATTTTTTGGTGATAATAGATTGGCCCCCAATGTATGAGTGTTAGGAGAAAATCATATGACCAAAATATGTTGTAGGTTATACTTCCATGAGACACCAAAGTAGAGAGAGAGAGAGAGAGAACTGAAACAATGCAAGGAAGGACAAAAATGGAGGGGACAAGACCTACTAAACTGATAGAAGTTTCCTTTTATGTTGGAGTACATGACCTCAAATGAGGCAGGGGAGGCATACCCATACCAGCCGAGATAACTAGGTAGAAAGAATAATGGTGAGCCCAAAAATGTGGGACTTAGCTACAAAGTACATGGTACATGATATGCTAGCATCAATGGGCCAAAAAATAATATAATGAATCCCATATACATAATGTACCTGGTTAAACAGAGGCCAAGACTGTATATAATAACATCTAAGTACATGAGACATAATTCCCCTCAAGCTGACATGGTGAGGGGGGGTCACAATCAAAGAAGCCCTACTGAATAGGAAAGGGCTCTAAAGATCTAAATGGATCATCTGAAGGAGACATGCATGTTGTGGGCGCTACAAGTGGCTGAAACTGAACCCATCACATCTACGGAACTGCATCTAAGGCTAAATCGAGATCTGCAAACATCCAGGCATGTGGGGGCCTACTTGAAGGGCCACCCCCTCTTAAAGTCTAAAACATTTCACACACACACAGGAATCATTGGGAAAATTGTCTAGATCACCGAACCATCAAGTGTACGATTCTTAATCGTGCGATAATGAGCTAGCGTTGAGCATGTGAGAAACAACCTAGTCAAACAGTAATGACGATTCCCTTTGCTTGATTCGAGGCACCGAAAAAAGATGAAGGATATAACCAAGTTAAATTATCCTCTCGACGACACTTTTGGAATAAATGTACTGAAATCAACAGAAGAGGGGCCCCCAAAGTTAAGGCAATGAGGAATCCTTAACAAAGGCGCAAGGTATCGTAGTAGAGTGACTGATGGACTCACACCAGGGTTGATGATGGAAGGAAACAAGATGAGTGGTGGGCTGATGACTTCCCTTGTCAGAGCATAATATGCATGGTTGACTTGGCATCAACTAACTTGATTTTAGAGGGGATGGTCAATTACACAGACGGGGGCTTTTCAAATACAAGGAAGTATAGATGGAGGCAAAATATGAAAACGATGGGATGGATGTGACACAAATATGTATGGAACATTGTAACTGGACTCAAGGGGACTCAAAACAGACTCCATAGATGTAAGGGTGACGCATCTCGAATGCTCTAAACAAGGGTGACTCGATAATGCTGCCACACGGGGGAGGCCTGAAGGGGACCATAAAAGCATGAGTAAATGAAGGTTACTCATGATGAAAATCGACACGTGAGTCAACCAATGTGCAGGTAAATTGGTACTAGAGTATAGATTGCTCAAATGAAGAAATTCAATTTTAATAGGCAACAAAGTGAGACCTCATGAGGAAAATGACTTCTTGGTGAAGTGTAATATTAACAAAAACAAAGTAAGACCCATTATAGAACTCGGTGAGTGCCTTCCAATGGCATTGACGGTTCGTCAAACCAAGCTACGGTTTAGTTACAATGGGCGACGAAAAAACTAGGTTTTTTCCTATAAAAGGGCTTCTTACCCCCAAATACAATTCATTTGCATAATGAGTTATTGGAGAATTTGGAGAGTAGGGGAAGGCCCTAAACCTTGTGGAGATCGTAGTGGATAAACCAAGTGTCGAAATCAGGATCTGGAAGTTGGAGGTAGGTGGCATAACCTTACTCATCATTTTTGGTGGATTGGATTTTTAGATTAGGGCTTCAGCGCACTAGGGGAACCCCTACTCTTCTTCACGGTTGGAGTGCACTTTTTGGGCCCTGGTTTGCATTCTGGAATGCATAAATTGGGCCAATAAGTGCATCCAACACAATTTTGAGGGCAAAAACTACGTTCTGGACATAGAAGAAAAGTAGGATGGGGGGTCCCTGTTGAGCTGAAGCTGTGGACCCATGTTGAGTTCCTTTGAATCTGAATTGACAAAACATAATGTATGTTGTAGGTATGGCAGAGCTAAAGGTGTCATGGCGAGAAAAAGATTTGAAAGTTCTTTGTACTGATATTCAGGGGAATCAAGTAGTCAGAGGGGTTTTAACATGATATGGGGTGCTGAAGTTCTTGGAGAACCCATTGATAAGGGCTGGTGAGCCTTTGCTGTTGAGGATTGTGAGGTACTGGGACCCAGATCAAGAGGCCTTTGTAGTACAATGGCACAAAATTGAGATCACGATCCAGGACATATATTTTATGACAAGATTTCCCTCGCTAGGGGTGGTGGGGGAGATACATCCAGTGCTTCCTCGTGGGAGGCATATAGGAGAGTTTGTGGATCGTCACTGTGTACCGGGTGTTCATGAAAAGGGAACAACCATTCAAATCAGTTAATTAGAGAGGCTTGAGACACGAGCTATAGCCACAACAATGTTGCATATCTTGGGTAGTCTTGCCTTCCATCACATCACTAGGGAGAAGATGATGTTGGTGGAGAGTGTGTTGACAGGGACATACTATGGGTGGGCCGAGATGATGTTGACATTGTTGAAATGACAATTGACACTATGTAGGCAAAGTACCAATGATAACTATTCTTTTGGGATAGTGTTATGCTCACTCTTCTTTGAGAAGATCCATACCATCCACCCTCATGTATAGATCCATGATG
Organism: Pinus taeda; assembly: GCA_000404065.3. NCBI lineage: Eukaryota > Viridiplantae > Streptophyta > Pinopsida > Pinales > Pinaceae > Pinus > Pinus taeda. The sequence continues at coordinate 56,529 of APFE030134519.1, forward strand.
GGGGCCCATAGGAGCCTAGGATGCACCACTGGGGGAAGCCACTGCGACAAAGTGGAGGAGGGGGAGTTAGACGGATGTTCCAACCTAAGTTCTTTGCACATTAGGAACAAATTCCAATGTACATAGATGATTATTTGTATAGTGGAATGAACTATCAGGAAGATCTTGACTTACCACTTTCGCCGTGATGAGCATGGGGTCCAAATGGTAAGTGAAAATTTCTATGTATTTGATGCATTTATAGTTTAAGAAATATATGTATGTGTTACTACTTTCTAAACTTTGTGATATGCAGATATAGCACTGATGAGGCCGACAGGATATAGGGGACGAGCCGCAGTGCTTGGGGTTGCAGATAAGGATGGTTCTACATCACAACAAAGATCAGGTAGTGATGCTCTATTGGAGGATCTCTGACATAAATTCAATGTGCTACTGACCAGGCTGATAAAGCACGGGTGGCATGAGTTAGAAGATTGATACATAGATGAGTGCACTAGTCTTCCCTCAAAGTGGTGAGGTATCACGAGGTGCATTGCTATGGCCAGTCAGATAGTTCGAGACCTACACACTGGTGGGATGGAGCCATTGGCTTGGGAGCCTCCAGATGATAGTGATTAGTCATAGGGACATGTGGGTCCCCATTTTTGTTTTCTTATAACATGGAAATGAGCATGTCAGATGTATTTAGAGTAGTGGACTCCAAAAACTATATGTTGGATATAATGATACATAATATGGTTATGCATATTTTTGAGACGATTGTGGTTCGCCATTTGTTTATGTTATGGATGTCTTCTTGTATATGCATGTGATAAATGCCAATATAGAATATTATTTGCAATGGTATCTACATAGTGATGTTGGGCTCTAGGAACATGACTTAATGTAATGGATTCAAATTCACGTGCCAAAAGCTTAACTCGTAGATGTTTTCTAAATAGGATAGTATTACAGAAATGATAAACACCGTTCAATTGCATGACAAGTAGCAAGGAATCGAGACAAACATGAAGGTGAAGGATGTGATGATCAAGGGCATCAGCTAACAAACCTATCACAACATCATATTCATCCTGATTATTGGTGGCATATCCAATGTAGATGTCGTTGGAGTGGACTAACGAATGCAAGGGGGTAAAGATGGCCCAAGTTGTCGAGGCTAGATTCTTGCAGAAGAAACTCACACCATTGGTATAATCGATATGAGGCGTGGATGATGGATCCATCTAAAAGACATAAGATGAAAATGAATAAGATGGTGGGGGATGCAAGCTACCTAAATGCAAGAAAAATAAAAAGATACATGCATTTCAATGGGAAATGCCATGGGTAAAATTTCTTGAGGTAGAGTGGATTGTGAGGGTTAGGAAGGATTTCTCCTTATAGACCTTCTAAAAGGTATGCCCCTTTTCCCAAACACTTATGGATGATGTAAGGTCCTAGTCATAATGGTTCAAATTTTCCGTGCCCCATGACAATGATCTTAGTCATAGAAGAGAATAAGATCACCTGCGTGGAAGGTACGAGGGTGGAATTTTTAGTCATACTGAGCTTTGGTGCTCTTTTTGGCCGCTTCAATGGTTTGCAATGCAACAAGACGGTCTTAATTGGCGTGCTGAAACATGATAAGTTGTTGTTCTAGAGGTTGGGTGTCTGGGAGGAGTTCAACGACAAGGTGGGGGGAGGGGATTTAACACTCGATTGGTAAGATTTCCTCCTCTCAAAAAATGAGGTGGAAAGGAGTGAACCAAATGGCATTTTTGATAGAAGTTCTATAGGCCCAGAAAGCAGGGAATAGCATAAGATGCCAGTTGGTATTTTGTTTGTTCACCATCCGCTGAAGCAGAGTTTTGAGGATTTTATTGACAACTTCAACTTGGCCATTTCCTTGGGGGTAGTAAGACAATGAATCTTGGTGTTTGAAGCCCAACAGAGAGGATATCTCATGCCATATCTCATCTTCAAAATGTTGGCCATGGTCGAAGACCAATTGTTTTAGAACCCCAAATCTAGCAATAACATGGTTAAAGAAAAAGAGGGGTGCAGTACTCATGGTGTTATTGAACATTGGTATGACTTCAACCCATTTGGTGAAGTATTCAATGACCATGATAATATACTTATGGTTATTAACAGATGGGGGTTAACACTCCATAAATTCAATAACCCATTTATAGAATGGACTGGTTTCGATGACAAGATGAAGGGGAGAAGGTGGAGTTCACGCCTTAGGGGCGTATAATTGGCAATTGGGACAATGTTTGATTGCCTCAATGCAATCTCTACAGAGAGAAGACCAAAAATAATTGGCGCATATGATTTTCTGGGTAATGGTCATTCCAGAGAGGTGAATAGCACAAGCGCCGCCGTGGTAGGCATTGAGCACTTGCTCAGTTTCAGCATGGGTGAGACAACGACGAAGAAAAATGTTGACACCGCGATGATAAATATTGTCATTGATGAGGAGGCAGTGAGGGCCTTTCTGTCAAATATGTCGTGGATCATCATGAGTGAGATGGGGGGAGAATTTCTAGGTTCACAGGTAGGTAAGGATGTCACCATACCAATGGTCATCCGAAGTAATGGTGAACAAGTGTTCATATAGAAGATCATCATTTACTGACAAATCAGGTGTACCAGTGGGAAATTCATAAATGGATTTAGAAAGGGCTAAACCTTTCTTACTCTTGGGTGTGACAAATTTGAGATCAAATTCTTAAAGGATAGCGATCCAATGGGCATACTTCCCGTTAATGATCCCTCGACTCAACAGGAAGGCCATGGGGTTGGAATTGGTCACAACTTTGGTGGTAAGCGTAAGGATATAATGACGAAACTTTTGAATAGAGAACACAACAAACAACACCAAATTTTCTTCATGTTAATAGGACATAGGGAGACCATGAAGGTTTGTACTCGCATAATAGATGGCATGCTCATTTCTGGCACAATATTCTTGGATTAGGACCCCAACGACTGAATAGGCAGATTTAAAGATATACAAGATTAAATCCCTCTCAAAGTCAGGTGAATTAATAAAGGGAGCAGAAGTGAGAGCACATTTGAGGGCATCGAAAGACTGTTGAGCTTGGTCATCCCAAACAAATGGAATGTTAGATCAAAGGAGTGTAAGAAACCCATGCGCAGTGGTGGCATAGTTAGGGACAAATTGATGAAGAAAGTTGGCTTTGTCTTTTAGGCTTTGCAATTCGCGAAGGGTATGAGGAGGAGGAAGTTCGAGAATGGCTTGAACTTTGAGAGGTTCAAGAGTGATACCATCTTTGGACACAATGAATCCCAAAAGTTGGCTGGAAGGAACACAAAAGACACACTTAAGGGGGTTGAAGGAAGATGGTATACAAATCATGAATGTGTTTCTACCAAAGTTTGGAATGAGTGGTGAGATTATCTCGATATGCAAGGATAATATGATCCAGGTTGTGGAAACAGTAAGACATGGCACATTGAAAGGTGGCCTCAACATTATTTAAACCGAAAAGCATGACCCTATAAGTGAAAGTTCCCCACAGATTAATGAAGGCGGTTTTAAGTTGATCGGCATAACGGATATGAATTTGGTTATATCCAGAGAATCCGCCCATAAAGGAAAAAACCTCATGCCCCACACACTCATAAATTATTTGGTCTATGAATGGTGTGGGAAAGTTGGCTTTCGGAGAAGCTTTGTTTCTGCAGACACGAATGGTGCCTTGTTTCTTAAGAACATGAACAGGATTGGACACCCGTGTGGTGTATTCTATAGGATAGATGAAACCAACCTACTTAATCTTATCAATAGGCCTTTGCTTTTGGGGAATAGGGATGGCATCGGGCCAAGTGTTGATGTGATGTTCAAAAATGGCGGGATCAAGTATAGGCATTTCAAAATGATACCATGTGAAAACATCACAAGATTTTTATAACTTATTGTAAGCATCAATTTCTTTCAACGTGCATTGTGCCCCCAAGATGATATTTTCTTCAATCCCTGGTTGATTTGAAATGTTAATTTTGATGGTAGGGGAAATGTTAGCCATATTTCCTTCTTCAAAAGAATATGGTGCAGGAATGAGATTTTAAAACCAATCGACTTTACCATGAATGAAGTCTTTTGACTCCACAACATATTGATCATGAGTTTGTTGTGGAAGGAAGTACGCACGATGGTGCATATCATCCCAAGGATAACCGGGGGTGGTCATGGCTTCCATAATGTCTTCATCAAAATGGAAGATGGGGGAAATATAGGAAGAGAGACCACATGATGAAGAGGAGCTACCTAAGGAATTTTCATGAGAGACAAGGATCACATATGCATCGTCAAGGATGGGAGACATGTGACTAGTAGATGCGAGATCTATCGATGTTGAGACTGAAGTGTTTTTCGAAGAAGGTTCAACAAAATCACAATAGGAGACATCTATATAGTCCCAATATATCGATCCCGTGGATGACAACGGGTAGAGAATAGGAGAGGTACTATCCACCATCTCGACACTAGGGGAGGATCATGATGGGTGGTTGAGATATCTCCTACTCTGGCATAGGAGTGGGACCAAAACCAACATGTAGAGGAGAGGTGGAATCACTACGAGCAACCTCTAATTTGTAAAGGACTTGAAGTATATCACAAAAGTATGCGAGATAGGGACAATGATTAGAATAATGACCATAATTATCACACAAAGAACATGGGTGATTCGTGTGTAATGATATGTTCTTCTTAGTTGACTCGGGTAAGGTGACATGGACCTTAGGAAAGTTAGAATCAGGGAAGGTATTAGAGACCACATTCTTGATACGAGGGGGTTCAGGACATTATTGGTGGCATGCCTACAACATCACAAAAATCACATCGAGGAATAGGCTTTGGCGGCTTAGGAGGAGCTGGAGTTGGTTTGGGTGCCTTGTCTTTGGTTCCCTTTTTTGGGTTTTCCCCCCCAACCAGATGATTTTGCAACAAAAGTAGGTTCCTATTGAGGTTGTTGTAGAACTAAAGCAAATGAAGGGGTATGAAAAACAGGTTGAACCGAGGTCAAAGCAGTGTAAGGTTTGACTTTATCATGGGGAGTGTTTGTGGGAGGATGAATATACCAGTATGGGATACCCAAGGTAATGTTAGGTAAACTCAACATAGCCATGATGGGTACAAAATAAACTCCAGGGGGTGGAAATAAGAACGATATCTTACTAGAAGGGTAATGACCTAGGGGAACTGCTCCGAGATGGTTAAGACCTGGGGAACAGTTCTTGGTTTAAAAGGACTAGGAGAGATACCGGTAGAAGGAAAATGATATTGAAGAGTACTACCTAAATGTTGAGTTGGGAACAACATGTTGCGGAGGTGCTAGCTATTGTGAAGGCATACCGGGCCACTTGTGAGCATCCCATGACACTTGAAGCATGAAAACACTAGAAGAGACAGGTTCTGAGGGAGTAGGTGGTGGACCATAATAAGAACCAAGCATCATGGAATCTTTGTAGACTCCAACTGAGACATTGGTGAGGGGAGAGTCAGTCTTGTTGCTAGACATCGATGAGATAGTGGACTGAGGTGATGTCTGAGATTTAGGATCATAGTACGTTAGTTGATCGATAGTGACGATCTTTCCATTATGAGGGAAGCACATCTTACAGAAAATCGTCGATGCGACAACTGACATAGCATAGGTTTAACCATGACCTAAGAGGATGTTATAATATAATGGGGCATTAATGACATTGATGTCAATTGAGATAGTTTTTCCAGCAACAAGGATAGGAAAATTACGATATAATCTAAGGGGTTGAGAGGGATGACCATCCCAAGAACAAAGAGTGATGGTGGAAGGAGATAGGTCAGGTGAACCAAGTTGCTTCCAAATACTAGCATCCATCACATAGGGGGAGGATCCTTTGTATATGATACACCATTGTACAATGGCGTTTCTTATGGAGACTAGTATTTGAAATGAAACAGATGAAGGAAGGGGAGGATGTTCATATTTGTTAACGTTAAAGACAATCATATGATTGTTAGAGGGATCAACGACACCCAAAGTAGAGAGTAGATATTTTCGTTGGGATGGAAATGTCTGGAGGACTTCCAGCATTGACATGGTAGTAGGAGATTGCGCTAAGTCATCTACTATGTTATAGGTATGGGAAACTTTTGCAGAAGCAATGTTTCGACATAATGGACCTTTGGGGATCTTGGGGATAGCCTCTACCTTAGGTGATGGGATCTGTAAGGTACCATTTGATGATGACAAAGGCTCGGTGGAAAATTGGGGTTGGGACTTGGTTGCTGACTTAGCGGTCGCTTGTCATATTAGCACGATTGAGTCTGAAGGTTGACTTGTTAGGTGTTGACTTCATAAAAATTCATCTTAATAATCGATAATTATTGTGACCAGATGGTGGAGGTGGGGGAGTTGCATGACCTTGTGTAGGTTGAGCAACGAGATATCCTTAGTGAGGAAAAGGATTTGTAAGGACAACCGGTTGAGATGAAGCAGGAGGAGGAGGAGGAGCTATGGGTTGTGATCCTCTAGAAGCAGCTGCTTGAGCTTCCCATCCTTGACACATATGAGGTAAAATGGGATACTCATGAGTATAATGGTCATATACACCGCAACAGGCACAAGGTTAATTCATACGATGAGCCTTGTTTTACTTGGGTTGTCCGCCCTGTTACTGGGTTGCAGGGTTAGACTGGTTTCCCTAAGGTGCATTAGTTGGTGGACCCTAGATATCTTGATTACCTTGAGATTGCTGGTTCTTGTTACATTTCCCCTTGTTCCTTTTCTTGGGGTTGGGGGGATTGGTTGTACTCTACTAAGCATACACTTGACCTTGTGGAGGAGGTTGCTGTTGTGGCAAAGGTGGAGGCAGCATGGGGGGCTAGGGTGTTGGTGGGGCTGGAGTGCTAGGCGATGCATACATATAGTAAGGAGATGGGGCAACATTATGATACATAGGTGGAGCAATAACTGCCCATGATATCTGTTGATGTGGATGGGGATATGCATATGATGTGTTGGAACGTGGATAAGAGTTGTCGTGTGGAAGATTGGGGGGGTGGGGATAAGTGTAAGAGGAAGTGGTCCCCCCTGGGTTTGACCATAACTCATCGGAGGTGGGTCATATGGTTAAAGTTGAGGGTGTGAAATGGATCCAACGATACCATCAATGACATGAGATGCCCCTAGTGCATTAGCAGTGCTAGGACAAGGTAGATTGGGAATGATAGTGTAAACTTAACCTGATTGTGCATAGATCAAATCAAATTTCAAGGCTACTTGGAGTGCATCTTCTTCAGATTGAGGGAAGTGGGGAGAAACATCTTTAGAAATGGGGGCCAAAAGTGATCTAAGAAACCGATCCATATAGATGCGGTCTTCAAATTCAAGAGATTTACATATGCTCCTCCTTCTATGCCATTCTTGAACATGGTCAGATAGGTGAGTGGCAGAAGTTTGAGGGAAAGAAGTCAATTGTTCAGTACCAATGTCATAACGAAGAGTTAACTGGAAATAGTCTAGAAATGCTTTCACCAAAGTCGCAAAAGTGGAATGAGCGGCTCTGGGTTGATCGACACAGAACTTAGGAGTAGCTCCGGTAAGAGTACATTGGAAAAGGCAAAGATAGATGGAGTATTCAATGAAAGAATTGGATGAACACCACATATGGAATGAGTGATCATGATTAGTGGGATCTTCTCCAGGATTACCTTCAAACTTGAGGATGTCTGGAGGCATAGCTAGCCAATTGGGGTCATGGAGAAGAGGGTCCTTGATGAGCTGGCTGAAATCAAAGAGACTCAAACCAACCATAAAAGGAAGCAATGGAGTAGGAGTGACCATACCGGTGGAGGTTTTGCTTGTGTGGTTACACTGGTTAGTACCTAGGTTACCCCTTGGTTTCTTGCATGCACGTTGTTGTGTGAGATGGTGACGGTGTTGGGTTGTGTTATATTCTTTCCACATAGTTAACAGGGGGTTTGAGGGGTACCCGTAACCCCACTTTATGGGGTCTGGGGCAGCGCCTCGGAAAATTTGGTTTTGGACCCTATGTTAGGTTGGGCAGACCCACCTATGGTTTTGTGCATGATTTTCACACATGTTTTTTGGACGCGATGGTTTTCGGTCCATGGTATTGCATCGATGGTTTTTTGGTCCATGGTATTGGACGTGATGGTTTTTCGGTCCATGGTATTGGATGCTTCGACATGTATAA
>APFE030134519.1:67007-132854 GCA_000404065.3 Pinus taeda
GGTATTGGATGCTTCGGCATGTATAAATATGTATTGTAACATTGAAAGGAACATAATGAAAAATCAAGCTCGTAGTCTCGGTTTGAGATACAGTGGGAAATCTCTGTGTATATGTGTTTTATGTGTTATGCTCTCGCATTTTTATTTTTCCTGTGATTTAGAATTCGTATGCAGGTAATTTCTGTACGGGGTTAAAACCTACAGACGGTACAAGGTTGAGAAGATGCAAAATCAACGAAAGAACTGGAAGAATCAATAGAACCATAGTCAGAATGAGGAATCGATGGAGTACTAGGAGGATGGAATCTAACTCGACGGGGAGGAGTAATATGTCCTAACGGAAACTGAGGGTGAAGGTCTTGAATTCTCCATGACAAATGCCTAAGGGGCATAATGATGTCAAGAATATGATGACTTTAAGGACTAAAGGGTGATGATAGGAGTAAAAGAGAAACAAACAACAAGCAAACACCTAGTGCAGTGGTGCCAAGTGTAAACTAACTATATTAATCATGTTACTTTAATACAAATAAGCACGTACTCTCAAAGAAAAAGACCTCTAGCCTATAGGTGGTCTAAATCCTCAAACAATCCTAAATTTACTATTTCAGATGGCCTTCCAAAGAACTTCTTGATAGAATCTTATCGTCACAAGCAAAGCTATCTAGAGAAAGTTAGGGTAGAGAACCAACTGCTTCCAACAACTAGTCCTATAGGGTATTTTTGTAAGATTTGTCACTATGGATACCTTCATCCCACGAGGATGGTTGAGTCTTGAGCTTCTTGGAGATCAACCATTGCACAGGATTCCTGCCACAGGTTGGGTAGACCTGAGGAGAACCGCTTGCATGATGACCTAGCCTCACCCCCTATGAATCAGGTTTATGATGCACTCCGACTTTGGACCATGGGATGGTGAAGGAGTTTAGGCTCCCTAACATTTAAGCTTCTATGTCTCAATGTAAGCAATCAATTGGTGTTATTGGAAGCCTATCCCACTAATCCTACACCTAAACTACATAGATTGTTTGGCCCTGGTGCCCAAGTGGGCTTAATCTATGTATGTTAAATTATTAAGGTGTAGTGTTTCAAGTCTTGGCGGTGTTAACCAAGCTCATGTTCACTTAGGGTCTGAGTGTGTGAAAATGATGTGTCAAGTGGATGAGTTAATTGGACATGATTTATGATGCCATGTTCTACTGAAAATAAAGTACTGAAAAGTGTTGAAAATGAAAGAAAAATAAACATCTAATCAAGCACGCAAAACCCCACCCAAAAAGGCTATCAAGCAACTAAGAAAGAGAAGGCAAACAAGCTACTCAAAGACACATAACATGCCTAAAATACCTAATTTCAAAGGGAATGAGATTTAGAGGCACTAATCTACTAAAAAAGGTGGAGACACACAACAAAAATTAGAGCTAACAAATGCTGTAAAGGATATGTATGAAGCTCCAAAACCTAGGATGCTCAAGGGGATCCTAAAGGGGAAAGGAAAAACCCAAAACTCTAAAGGGAGAAAAGGTGAAATAAACCTATCTACAAGTGTTGTAAAGTAATGGATTAGACTTTGAAAAGGTGGAGGTGTACTCTAAACCCTAAGGGTTTTTTTCCTTCCTCAAAGAGAAGAACTAAGAGAATCTAAGCATAGGGGACCAATCTCTTCCTAAAAAGGTGGAGGTGTACTCTAAACCATAGGGGTTTTTTTCCTTCCTCAAAGAGAAGAACTAAGAGAATCTAGGCCTAGGGGAGACTGAAACAAAGATAAGAAACCCTTCCCAGTTTACACATAGCACTCTTAGCAAGTCTGAAAAAATTATGAAAAATTCTCGGAAAAAATCCAAAACGCAAGTATTAACCTAGAAATAGTGGAAAATGTAGATAATGGGCCATAAAGTGTGCTCTTGAACACAGATCTAGCGCTAAAAAGTGCGTTTTACTCCTGGGACTCTTGGTCGGCAAATGCGGCATAGATTTTCCCGTCTCTTGCTTGGCTAGTACCTGTGACCTGCGAAAGAGCCAGAAAACCACTAGAATCCAAAAAATTGACAGAAAAGAAAAGCAAACTATAAATAGAAATTAAGAGGCTATATATAGCTGTAGAAAACTCTGAAATTTATTGAAACTTCAGTCACCCAGGAGCTGAATTACTACACTAGTGGAGTCAACGTTTGTTGACGAAAAATGTAGGTTTAAAAACCTAGTTGAGTTGCGATTTGTTAGTATGAGATTTCTTGGAAGGTGTACCAAAAATATCTCACTTACGTCACTGGTGACAATTGACCCTAACAACAATTTGTGGTTGTTTATGCTTCATATCTGCAATAATAAAATGAGAAAAACCTGCAACAAAAAGACATATGCGATCCAAAACAACAAACAACAATATACATCCAATGTAATAACCCAATATTGAAAAACTTTTAAATGAATAATAATATTTATTGATAACATTTAGTGAAGGAGATCTACAAAAAGTGTCTGCAAATCCCCCTTCGTGGAATGGGTCCTTTGATGTCCTTGATGTTTCAGTGATCGATCCTCTCTATGAATATGTGAAAAACCCAAAACAATTTGTAGAACTCGAGTGGGAGATTAGATGGATGAAGATGATAATGGTGACGATGATAATGATCATGGTGAAGAATGAATGGAAAACCTCTTATTTATAACAAAGTATTGGGTTGATTTCGAAAATTGAAAATAATAAAATAATATTGACCAAATCAAGATCTAACTGTTAGGAATGCTTTATTATATTTTTGGAGAGGGAAAAGATATTCAAAATGGTCAAATATCTTTATTTAGAAACAATTAACAAGCAAAATTATTTATTAATTATTTCGCGAGGATTAAGAATGGTGTGAAATTGAAATAATTATTAAACAATGAATTAACAATTATCCCAATAATAGAACTAAGGAATAATAAATAAACAATGATTCATTTTATTATTCCTAGGTGATTTAGTTAAATGTGACAAGGAATAATTATCAAACAATGATTTAATAATTATTCCTAGAGAAAATGGAGGGGTAGGAGCAACAATGGAAGGGGGTTACCTACCGTGATCTTTGAACTCTGCTGCTAGGGTTTGTGTCATCTTTCACGGTTCAGACCATGGTAGAAGATGGAGGGGGATTTGAAGTCCCCTCCTTTCGGGATGTTGTCACGGGCAAGAATAAGGAGCTCGAAACATTGTTCTTCACAAGGCTTACTACCTACAATGCCTTTCACTCCTCCAGGAAACTTAAATTTGCAGGAGCGAGCAAGCAAGCAAGTGGAAGTGCAGAAAAAGGCAAGATTGCAACTAGAAATGCTTCAAAGGAAGCCTTGACTTCACAAGAAATAAATAAATCTAGATCCGACCAAACCTATTCAGAAAGATCCCAAGGGGCTAAATCAAAAGGCAACAATACTGCAAGCATAAGGAAAAAAGGATACAAATGCTGGAAATTTAGGATTGAGATGTGGCAACCTACAAATACTTCATACAAGAGCATGAAGTCATCTGCAAGTTCGTGGGAATATGGCCCAAAAAAAAAAGCGTTGAACTGGTGGATTCAAAATAAATGGCACCCTAAAGGAGAGATCCGACTCCAACTAGGATTCAAAGGATTCTTCATGGTCATTTTTTACCTTCTGGAAGACTAAGATCGCATATCCGAAGGAACCCGCAGTCTATACGGGAAACACAGTCAGGTATGGAAATACCCACAACAATGAAGAAATGTAATACGCTGTTCTTGGAAGACCTAGCCGCAGTTCATGAAGAGATACATGGAGACATATATACGCATCAAACACAGTCATGATATACACTGTCCAGAAGATATATATATACGTAGGTCCTAATCTATAGTGGATCTGGCAGCATGGTTACACACACCACTTATACGCAGTTCATGAAGAAATGCGTGTCATATATACGCTGGGGTGATACAGTGTGTATGAGTTATACGCTGTGTGTTGGCTCCCCGTTAATGGTGGTGTAGAAGGTCAACACTCCTCGTGTGTTTCGTGGCATGTGCTTAAATCTAGCGATGTGTCTGTTTACTAACACCTGCGTGTTTTGGTGTAACGACAATCGTGTCTCCAACAAGTGGTATCGGAGCTACAGGTCTCGAGTTCGAAACACACTGGGCTCGCATTGGGGGGAGATTGTTGGCTCCCGTTAATGGCAATGTAGAAGGTCAACGCTCCCCGTGTGTTTCGTGGCATGTGCTTAAATCTAACGATGTGTCTATTTACTAACACCTACAGGTTTTGGTGTAACAGGAATCGTGACTCCAACACTGTGTATGTATATGCTGGTCAATGGACAGTGATATGCTATGTATGTATATGCTGGTCAATGGATAGTGATACACTGTGTATGTATATGTTGGTTAATGGATAGTGATACGCTGTGTATGTATATGCTGGTCAATGGACAGTGATATGCTGTGTATGAAGACTCATATATGCTGATCTATCCGTAGCAAATGAGCAACATATACACTAGTAAATCCGCAACAAATATACGTTGGAAAATGAAACATATATACACTGGAAAATGAAACACATATATGCTGGTAAATGGAGACTCATATACGCTGGTAAATGGAGGCTCATATACACAGGCAAATATACAGTACAACGTATATACGCACAGGCAATGTAAAGGTATATATACACAGGCTATGGCAATAAATATTTATGCAGGCAAAAAGGACGTATTAGGTGTAGTCATAAGGATGCAATTGTGAGCAATGTATATGGGCAGCATGATGTATATGGGAAACATGATGTATGTGATCATGAGCATCATGATGAATGAAATCATGTGCATGGGCAACACAATGATACATGGAGCATGGACAACATCATGAAGAATGTAATCATAAGCATGGGCAGCTTGATGATGAATGAGATCATGGACATAAAGGGCAGCATGATGATGAACCAGATCATGGTCATGGGAAACATGATGATAATCATGATTAGTGTAGCATTGTGCAATATGCATTGGTGTAGCAAGTGGACTAGTTGCAACACTATGATAGGTGAAGCCGTCACCTTGGAGAATCAGTTGAAGCAGAATGTCTTCAACTGATCTCATCGTTATACGAAATGATCTATGCTAGATCTAGATAAGTCAAAGTGTTGACTTCTGTTGTAAATGTACTATATCTCTCTCTTTCTCTGCTGAACTTTGAAGAACATAAAAGAAGAATTGATCAAGGGTTTCCCCACATTGTGGGGTTTGTCCCTGGCTGGCGCCACATCTTGTGTCCTCTTGTCTTGGCTTGTCTTCTGCTATTTATATTTATGTTCTATATGCAGTTTACTTTAATGTTGATGTGATTTCTAACTGTGAAAATTTAAATAAATTGCTCTAGCATAGAACATACCTAAAATTAACACTTGGAATATAAGAAGCCTAAACGGTCAAGGAAAAAGAATAATCCTAAAAAACAGACTAATAAGAGACAAACCAAACATTGTTCTCATCCAAGAGACTAAGCTTTCTATGGAGAACCTTCAGACTCTTCAAAAGGAATATTTCAAGAACTATAGATACCTTTCCAACTTGGCTATTGGTGTTGCAGGCGGGCAACTGATTCTATGGAAGAGTTCACTCTATGAGCTAACCTCATATGTTGCAACCAGAAGCTCCATCACAGTAGTCCTAAACATTATTGGTTCCAATGATAACATATGTGTAATGAATATATATGCTCCCCACAAGGTTGTAGAGAGAATCCAAATGCTAATCACGGTCATGAAGATCTTTGATACCATACCTCTGCCCCACAAAATCATAGCAGGGGATTTTAACATGGTCCTAAATCTTGCAGAAAAAAAAGGAGGGATTCACAAGCTAGATAGAGACTCATAAGTCTTCCAAGCGACCATTGACATGTTGGGACTGATTGACATCCAATTGTAAATGTCACTTACACTTGGAACAATAGAAGAGGAGGGGTAAGACAAATTACCTCTAGGCTGGATCACTTTTTGATCTCAGAAGCCATTTATATGACCTCGTGGGAGACTGAAGGTCACATTCTCCCCCAAACGGGTTTGAATCAGTGGCTTATTTCTCTGAGAGTGCACATCTCATATGGCCCTAAAAATCGACCCTTCCTCTTTGAGGCATTCTAGCTTGAGCACCCAGATTTCATTGACAACCTGAAGGAATAGTGGAAAGAATAACACCCCAATCCGGCACAAAGATGTACCAATTCCAGCAAAAGTAAAGGAACATAAAAAATAAAATAAAATTAAGGAATAAATAAGTCTTCAGAAATATCTTCAAAGAAAAAAAGGAAATGGAGCAAATCATGGAGATCTTCAACAACGAATCATCCACAATGGCATCACTGACCAAATGAAGGAGGAAGAAATGAGCCTCCATAAGAGGTGGGAAGAGAAAGTTCTATAGGAGGAAAAATTTGGCAGCAAAAGTCTTGAATGCATTGGCTCAAGTGTTATGTGAAATTTCTTGGAAGGTGTACCAAAAACACTTCACTTAAGTCACTAGGCGACACATGACTCTAACAACAATTTGTGACTGCTTATGCTTAAGATCTGTAATAAAACTTGGAAAACCTGCAACAAAAATAACATATAAGATCCAAAACAACAAACAACAATATAGATATCTAATGCAATAACCCAAATGGAAAGACTTTAAAATGAATAAATATTTTATTGATAACACCTCCTGAAGGAGATGTAGAAAAAGGGTCTACAAATCCCCCTCTGTGGGATGGGTCCTTTGAAGTCCTTGATGCTTTAGTAATAAATTATCTCTCTCAATGTGTGAAAAAACCCAAAACAATGTGGAGAACTTAAATGGGAGCTCAAGCGGAAAAACGATAATGGTGACAATGATAATGATCATGGTAAAGAATGAATGGAAAACCCTCCTATTTATAACAAAGTATTGAGTTAATCTTGAAAATAGAGAATAATAAATAATATTGACCAAATCAAGATCTAACTACTAGGAATACTTTATTATATTTTTTTGGAGAGGGAAAAAATATTCAAAATGATCAAATATCTTTATTTAGAAATTATTAACAAATAAAATGGTATATTAATTATTTCATGGGGATTAAGAATGGTGTGAAATTGAAATAATTATTAAATAGTGATTTAACAATTATTCCAATAATAAAAATAAGGAATAATAAATAAATAATAATTTATTTAATTATTCTTAGGGGATTTAGTCAAATGTGACAAGGAACAATTATTTAAACAATGATTTAATAATTATTCATAGAGAAATTTGAATAAATAATGATTTATTCAATTATTCTCATTGGGGGTTTTATTATTATTTTAATCAGAAAATAATTTAATAAAAATGGTTTACTAAATTATTTTCCATGGTGAAAGTGATTTTACTATGGTAAATTAATCCTACATGGCTTATTTTGATCCACCTAGTTAGAAATGGCTAGGTGATCATTTTTTGGTGATAACAGATTGCCCCCCAATGTAAGAGTATTGGAAGCAAATCGTATGACCAAAATACGTTGTAGGTTACACTTCCACGAGACACCAAATGAGAGAGAGAGAGAGAGAGAGAGTTGAAGCAATGCAAGGACATACAAAAATGGAGGGCATGAGACCTACCAAACTGATAGAAGTCTCATTTTATGTTGGAGTACATGATCTCAAATGAGGTGAGGGAGGCATACCTATAACCACTGAGATAATTGCGTACAAAGAAAAATATTGAGCCTAACAATATGGGATTGAGCCACAAAGTACATGATACATGATATGCTGGCATCAATGTACCAGAAAATTGGATCCCATATACATAATGTGTCTGGAAAGACATAGGCCAAGATTGAATACAATAACATCTGAGTACATGAGACATAATGCCCCTGAAGCCCCTTGTTGAACAAGAAAGGGCTCTGAAGCCCCTTATTAAACAAGAAAGGGCTCTAAAGATCTGAATGGATCATCTGAAGGAGACATGCATGTTGTGGGTGTTACAGCGACGAAAATCGAACCCATCACATCCCTGGAACTGCATTTGAAGCTGGATCAACATCTGCAGACATCTGGGCATGTGGGGGGCTATTTGAAGTGCCACCCCCTCATGAGGTCTGGAACATCACAACCATACCTAGGAATCACTAAGACAATTGTCTTAATCAATGAATTGCCAAGTGTACGATTCTCAATCGTGCGATAAGGAGATGGTGTTGAGCACGCGATAAACAACCAAGTAAAAGGGAAATGGTGATTCCCTTTGCTTGATCTGAGGTACTAAACAAAGATGAAAGTTGGAACCAAGGTACACCGCCCTCTATACCACACTTTTAGAATAAATCTGCTGAAGTCGACATAAGAGTGCTTGCCAGAGTTAAGGCAATAAGGAATCCTTAACAAAGGCACAAGGTATCGTAGTAGAGTGACTGATGGACTGACACCAGGGATGATGATGGAAGAAAACAAGATGAGTGGTAGACTGATGAATTCCCTTGTCAGAGCATAATATGTATTGTTGACCTAGTAGCGACTGACTCAATTCCGGAGGGGATGATCGATGAGTCAAATGGGGGTTTGAGAAAGACGAAAGAGTAGAATTGGAGGCCAAATATGAATATAATAGGGTGGATGTGACACAAAGATGTATGGAACATTGTAAATGGGCTCAAGGGGACTCAAAACAGACTCCATAGATACAAGGGTGACTCATATCGAATGTTATAAACAAGGGTGACTCGATGATGCTATCATGTGGGGGGAGGCTTGGAGGGGATGATAAAAACATGAGTAAATGATGGTTATTCATGACAAAAATCGACATGTGAGTCAACCAGTGCAAAGGTAAAGTGGTACTAGAATACGAGTGGCTTAAATGAAGAAATTTGATTTGAAGAGGTGACAAAGTGAGACCTCAAGGAAAAAATGACTTCCTAGTGAAGTGTCAATTTACCAAAAATAAAGGGAGACCCATTATAGAACTCGGTGAGAGATTTCCAACAGTGTTGACTATTCGTCAAATAGAGCTATGGTTTGGTCACAACGGGGGACGGAAAAACTAGGGTTTTCCTATAAAAGGGCTTTTTTCCCCCAAATCCAATTCATTTGCATAGTAAGATGTGGAGAGTTTGGAGAGGAGGAGAAGGCCCTAAATCTTATGGATATCGTAGTGGAAAAACCAACTGTCAGAATCAGGATCTGCAAGTTGGAGGTAGGTGGCCTAACCTTATCATTTTTGGTGGATTAGACTTTGATATTAGGGGTTCAGGTCACTGTGGGGGACCCCTACTTATCCTCACGGTTGCAACACACTTTTGGGGGTCTGTTATGCGTTCAAGAACATAGGAATTGGGTTGATAAGTGAGTTTAGTGCAATTATGAGGGAAAAAACTGCGTTTTGGGCTAAGAGGAAAAGTAACATCGGTGTTTTGTGGTGAGCTGAAGCTAAGAACTAGACATGCATGCCTTTGAATCTGAACTGACAAAAATAATGGTATTTTTTAGGTATGGAAGAGCCAAAGGTTGTATGGTGAAAAGGAGATTTGGAGACCCTCTGTGCTGAGATTCTGGGGAATCAAGTAGTGAGAGGGATGTTGGAATGGTATGGCATGCTAGAGTTATTGGAGAAGCCTTTGATCAGGACCGGTGAGCCCTTACTGTCAAGGATAGTGAGTTACTGGGACCCACATCAGGAGGCCTTTGTAGTACAGGGGCACAAGATCGAGATCACGATCCAAGACATATATTTCCTTACAGGATTTCCCCTAGGGGTAGTGGGGGATATACATCTAGTGCTACCTCATGGGAGGCATATAGGTGAGTTTCTTGATCACTACTGTGTATTGGGGGTTCGTGCAAAGGGCACGACCATTCACATTAGTGACCTAGAGAGTCTTGAGACATGGGCTACAACCGCAACGGTGTTGCGGATCTTAGGTAGTCATGCCTTCCACCATATTACTGGGGGTGAGATGATGATGGTGGAGAGTGTTTTGGCAGGGACTTACTATGGGTGGGCCCAAATGATGTTGTCATCGTTGAAATGACAGTTGACACTATGCAGGCGAAGGACCAATGATAAATGTTCTTTTGGGATAATGTTATGCTCATTCTTCTTTGAGAAGATCCCCATTATCTGTCCTCAAGTACAGATTCATGATGGGGGGCCATAGGAGCCCACGATGCGTCGCTAGTGGCAGCTACTACAATGAAGTGGAGGAGGGGGAGTCGAACGAGTGTTTCGACCTGGATTTTTTGCACTTTGGGACCATATTCCACTATACATAGATGATTATTCGTATAGTGGAATGAACTATCAAAGGGATCCTAACTTATCACTTCTGCCAGGATGAGTGTGGGGTCCAAATTATAAGTGAAAGTTGCTATATATTTGATGCACTTATAGTTTAAGAAATATATGTGTGTGGTATTGATTTCTCAATTTTATGGTATGCAGATATAGCACCGGTGAGGCCGGTAGGATACACAGGATGAGCCGCAATGCTTGGGGATGCAGATCAGGGTGGGGCCATGTTATCGGGAAATCTAGTGTCCATGCAGAGCTGCGAGTCCCACTAAGATGGGTAGCTATCTTAGAAACAAACAAACTAAAGTTACTTTTGTTTTCCTTTATGAGAAGTAGATAGGAGAGGAGCAAAGAATACCAACCTCGATCTTTTGCTTGGTTCCTTACTTGTTCCTTCTCCCCTCTGACAGATCTTTGCCGCTCCTTCCTTGCTTACCCGCCTCAAAGAGTACCTGTAAAGTCAAAGTAGCATAATACCTTCAAAGTAAAGAGATCTACAATCATAAACAATATAGGACCAGATATATATTGACCACACAAATGCATATATCATAAAACATACAAGAATGTGGAGGAAAAATTGAATAGCTTTATTGATAGAAAGATTAGAAGAGAGAATTACAACCCATTGATCTGACCCAGCATCATCCTCCAGCATGAAAGCCCTTCTTCACCTCATGAAAAGCTTAGATCACCCAACACTATGATGTTCCACCAGGAAACCAACAACACTTCCTTACAAGATATCAAATTCCAACCTCTCACCTCTGGATCTCTGGGATGAGGGATCCATATATAGATATTTGCAAAGGTGTGAGGTAGCCTTGGGTTTTTGATTAGTGTCATTCCACTGATAGTTCTTGGTTCCACTTGGAGATTTCATTGATCTCTTACTCATCCCTGGGTGAATTCTGAGAGGCAAGTGTCATGTGAGAAGTTTCTAGAAGATTCCTTGATCATCCACTTAGCAAACTGTCTCTGCCATTTGTCTATTCTCGCTCATTGCACCCTATAGAAGGAATTTTCAGTATGCATCACACCTCCCGTGTGTAGTAGGTGCGATGCATCGCACCTTGACCATGGAGCAAGTGAGATGGTCTAGTTTTGACCAGTTCTGAGTAGTTTTTCATGGAGAACTTCTGGGAGATGATGTAATCAGCTGACCTTGCTCCTTTAGGGTATGAAACAACACTTTTAGGGACTTAGAAGCCCTTGGTTTATGGACACATAAGATTGGGGTTGTAGTGCCCAAATATGTCTATAACAGGCCACATCAAAACAAAGAATAGGTACTGATCCTCTACTCGAGGATCTTCAACGTAGATTCGAAGTGCTACTAATCGGGGTGACTAAGCGATATGGCATGAGTTAGAAGATCGATACACAAATGAGTGCACTAGTCTTACCTCGAAGTGGCGAGGATTCATGCGACGCATTGCTATGGCCAACTAGGCAGTATGATACCTATGGGCTGGTGGGATGGAACCATTGGCTCGGGAGCCTCTAGATGATAATGATTACGCATAGGGACATGTGGGTTCCCAATTCTGTTTTGTGATAACATGTGAATGGGAATGTCAGATGTATTTAGAGTAGTGGAATCAAAACACTGTATTATGATACATATTTATGGTTATGCATCTTGTGTGATGATTGTGGTTCACCATTTGTTTATGGATGTGTTCTTGTATATGCATGTGATAAATTCCAATCTAGAATTTTATTTTCAATGGTATCTAGATAGTGATTTTGGGCTCTAGGTACATATCTGAATGTAATGGATTCAAATTCACGTGCCAAAAGCTTAACTCTTAGATATTGTCTAAATAGGATAGGATTATGCACATGATAAATTCCATTCAATTGCATGACAAGTAGTAAGGAATCAAGACATACATGAAGGTGAAGGATGTGATGATCAAGGGAATCTACTAGCAAACCTAGCACAACATCATATTCGGCCTAGTTATTGGTGGCAGATCCAATTAGACATTGTTGGAGTGGACTACTAATGTAAGGGGGTGAAAATGGCTGAAGTTGCCGAGGCTATATTCCTGGTGAAGTGACTCACACCATCGACATAATCGATATAAGGTGTGGATGATGGATCCATTTGAAAGACACAAGAAGACAATGAATGGGTGAAACAATGACACAGGACAATGTTGATACCCCAATGATAAACATCGTCACCGATGAGGAGGTAGCGAGGGGCTTGATGTCGAATACATTGTTGATCAACATGAGTGAGATGGGGGGCGAATTTCTAGGTTCGCAAGCAGGTAAGGATAATTTTGGACTCCACAACATATTGATCATGGGTGTGTTGCAGAAGGAAGTACACATAATGGTGCACATCCTATCAAGGATAATCAGGGGTGGTCATGGCTTCCATGATGTCTTCATCATAATGGAAGATGGGGGGATGGGAAGAATAGATATTGCATGATGAAGAAGAGCTACTTGAGGCATCTTCATGAGAGACAAGGTTCACATACACATCGTCAAGGTCAGGAGACATACGACTAGTAGATGGAAGATCTACCAATGTTGAGACCAGATTGTTCATCGAAGAAGGTTCAACAAAATCACAATAGGAGACATCAAGGGAGTTCCAATGCATCAATCTCACAGATGACCACAGGTATAGAATGGTATCAGTGCTATCCGTCATCTTGACATTAGGGGGAGGGATCAATATGGGTGGTTGAGAGACCTCATGTTATGGAATAGGGGTGGGACCAGAATCCACAGGTAGAAGATAGGTGGAATCACTACGAGCGACCTCTAATTCGCGAAGCACCTTAACACAAAAATCTTCGAGACGGGGACATCGATGAGAATAATGGCCATAATTATCACATAAAGCACAAGGGTGGTTCATTCTTAATGACATGTTCTTCTTAGCTGACTTAGGTAAGGTGATATGGATCTCAGGAATGTTGGAATTAGGGAGGGTATCAGAGACCACATTCTTAATATGAGGGAGCTTAGGACAATTATTGTGGCATGACCAAAAACATCACACAAAGCACATGGATGAATCATCTTTGGCAGCTTAGGAGGAGATGGAGTCGCTGGGGATGCCTTGTCTTTGGTTCCCTTTTTATGGGCTTTGTCCCCCTCGCTAGATACTTTTGCAACAAGAGTAGGTTCCCGTTGAGGTTGTTGTGGAACTAAAGCAAAGGAAGGGGTAGGAACAACAAGTTGGATCAGGGTAAAATCAATATAAGGTTTGAGTTGATTTGAGGGAGTGTTTATGGGATGATCAATGTACCAACCTGGGATCCCCAATGTAATGTTAGGTAAACTCAACGTGGCCATGACAGGTGTAGAATAAACTCCAGGAGGGGAAATAACAACGTTATCTAACCAAAAGGATAATGGCCTAGGGGAACTGCTCCGAGATGGTTAAGACCCGGGGAAATGGTTCCAAGCGGAAATGGATTAGGAGAGATACTAGTAGAAGGAAATGGTCCTTGAGGAGTAGTACCAGAAGCCTGGGTTAAGTTGGGAACAATAGGTTGCAGAGGTGTTGGCTTTTGTGAAGGCATACCAAACCGTTTGTGGGTGGCCCGTGATGATTGGAGCATGCAAACACTGGATGAGCTAGGCTCAGAAGGAGTAGGTGATGGACCATAATAAGCACCAAGCAACGTGGATTATTTGTAGACACTAGGCGATACATTGGTGAGGGACGAGAGAACCTTATTGTTAGTCATAAATGAGATGTTGGAATAAGGTAAAGTCTAAGATTTGGGATAGTAGTATGTCAACTAATCGGCTGTGATGATCTTTCTGTTATCGGTAATTCACATCTTATGGTGAACCACATATGCGAGAGCTAACATAACATAGGTATAACTATGACCCAAAAGGATGTTATAATCTAAGGGGGCATTGATCACTTTGATATCAATAGAAACAATCTTGTTGACAACGGTGATAGGACAGTTGTGAAATAAGTCAAGGGGTTGCGAGGGATGGCCGTCCCAAGTAGGAAGAGTGAACCAAGTCGCTTCCAAACACTGGAAACCATCACATAGGTGGAGGTGAATTTGTCTATGATACATCGCTGAACATTAGCGTTTCTAATGGAAACTGGTATTTGAAATTCAATGGATGAAGGTATTGGAGGATTTTTCGACTTGTCAATGTGAAAGACAATCATATGATCATCTTGGGGATCCACAACACCCAAAGCAGAGAGTCGATCTTTCCATTGGGATGAGCATGTTTGGAGAACTTATAGTATTGACAGGGCAACAAGAGACTGCGACAAGTTATCTACTATGTTATAGGTATGGGCAGATTTAGCAGAAGCAATGTTTCAATGTAATGGACCTTTGGGGATCTTGGGAATAACCTCTATGTTAGGATGAGGGATCTATAAGGTGCCATTGGATGATGAAAGTGTCTCAATGGAAACTTGGGGTTGGGACTCAGTCACTGACTTGGCGGGTGGCTTGTCATATTGGCACGATCGAGTCTAGAGGTTGACTTGTGCGGTATTGACCTCATATGAATTCATCATAAGAATCCAATAATCATGGTGACCAGATGGTGGAGCTGGCGGAGCTGCTTGACCTTGTGTAGGTTGAGCAAAAAGATATCCTTGGTGAGGAAATGAATTGGTAAGCACTGTCAGTTGAGATGAAGCAGGAGAGGGAGGAGGAGCTATGGGTTGTGGTCCTCTAGAAGCAGCTACTTAAGCTTCCCATACTTGATGTATGTGAGGCAAAAGGGGACACTCATGAGTATAATGGCCATACACTTTGCAAAAGGCACAAGGTTTGTTCGTATGAAGACCCTTGTTTTGCTTAGGTTGTCCTCCCTATTGCTGGGTTGCGGGATTAGGCTAGGGTCCCTGAGGTGCATTGGGTGGTGGACCCTGACTACTTTAATTACCTTGAGATTGTTGGTTTTGGTTACCTTTCCTCTTTTATCCTTTTCTTTGGGTTAGGTGTATTGGTTTCGCTTTACTGAGCATACACTTGACCTCATGAAGGAGGTTGTTGCCATGGCATAGGTGGACCAGGCATGGGGGTTGGGGCACTAGTGCCGGAGGGGCTGGAGCACTAGGTGGTGCATACATATAATAAGGAGATGGGGAAACATTAGGTTAAATAGGCAGAGAAACAACTGGCCCTGACATCTGTTGATGCATATGGGGATATGCATATGGCATGTTGGGACCTGGATAACAGTTTCCATGTGAAAGATTGGGGGAGGGATAAATGTAAGAGGAACTGGTCCCTCCCTAAGGTTGACCATAACTCATCGAAGGCAGAGCATATGGTTGAGGGTGTGAAATGGTTCCAACTATGCCATCCACGACATGATATGCCCCTAATGAATTAGCAACACCAGGTCAAGGCATATTAGGGATGAAAGTGTAAACATAACCTGAATGGGTGTAGATAAGATTAAATTTCAAGGCTACTTGGAGCACATCTTCCTCAGACTGGGGAAGTGTGAAGTGATGTCTTTAGAAATGGGGGCCAAAAGTGATTTAAGGAACCAATAGATGCGGTCTTAGAATTAAGGAGATCTACATATGATACTCCTTCTACACCATTTCTAAACATGGTCAGATAGGCAAGTGGAAGAAGTTTGATGAAAATAAGTCAATAGTTCGGTACTAGTGTCGTAACGGAGAGGTAACTAGAAATAGGAAATAAAATATTTTTTAAGAGTCG
Organism: Pinus taeda; assembly: GCA_000404065.3. NCBI lineage: Eukaryota > Viridiplantae > Streptophyta > Pinopsida > Pinales > Pinaceae > Pinus > Pinus taeda. The sequence continues at coordinate 83,013 of APFE030134519.1, forward strand.
CAAAAGTGGAATGAGTGGCTCTAGGTTAATTGACATACCACTTAGCAATAGCTCTAGTAAGAGTGCATTGGAACATACGAAGAAAGATGGAGTCTTCAGTGATAGAATTGGATGAACACCACTTATGGAATGAGCGAACATGATTTGTGGGATCTTCTCCAGGATTAACTTCAAACTTTGGGATGTATGAAAGGATTTTACTAGGCATAGCTAGACAATTGGAATAATGGAGAAGAGGATCGTTGATGAGCTCGTTGAAATCAAGTAGACTCAAACCAACCATAAAAGGAAGCAATGGAGTAGGAGTGACCACACTGGTGGAGGTTCTGCTTGTGGGGTTACCATGGTTGTTACCTAGGTTACCACCTTGGTTTCCCGCATCCACGTTGGTGCCTGACATGGTGGCGATACGGGGTTGAGAAGATGTAGAATCAAAGGAAGAACTGGAAGAATCAGTAGAATCAAAATAAAAATGATGACTCGATGGAGGATTGGGAGGATGTACTCTTACTCGACAAGGAGGAGTAATATGTCCTAACGGGAATTGAGGACGAAGGCCTCGAATTCTCTGCGACAAATGCCCAGGGGGCACAATGATGTCAATACAATGATGACTTTAAGGACTATAGGGTGATTATAAGAATAAAAGAGCAACAAACAACAATCAAACGCCTAGTGCAGTGGTGCCAAGTGTAAACTAACTATATTAATGATGTTACTCGAATACAAGAAAACACGTCCTATCAAAGAAAAAATATTCTAGCCTATAGGTGGTATAAATCTTCAAACAGTCCTAAATCTATTGTTTTAGATGGCCTTCCAAAGAACTTCTTACTTGACGGAATCTCATCCCCTCAAGCAGAGTTGTTTAGAGAAAGGTAAGGTAGAGAACCAACTGCTTCGAACAGTCAGTCCTATAAGGTGTTCTTTCCTAATATTGGTCACTACATTTAACTTCATCCCACAACGGTGGTCGAGTCTTGAGATTCTTGGTAGTGAGCTAATGCACGAGATTACTTGCCATGAGTTGGGTAGCCCTGAGGAGAACCGCTTGAATGATGACCTAGCCTAACTCCCTCTGAATCGAGTTTCTTACGCACTCTAGCTTTGGACCATGGACCGTGGGATGGTGAAGGATTTTAAGCTCCCTAATATGTCAACTTCTATGTATCAATGAAAGTGATCCATAGCTGTTATTGGAATCCTATCCCACCGATCCTACACCTAAAATACATATATTCTTTGGCCTTGGTGCCCAAGTGGTCTTAATATATGTAGGTTAAATTATTAATGCGTAGTGTTTCAAGTCTTGGCTTGGCGATGTTAACCAAGCTCACATTCGCCTAGGGTGTGAGTCTGTGAAAATAATGTGTCAAGTGGATGAGTTAATTGAACATGTTTTGTGATGCCATGTGAAGCTGAAAATAAAGAGTTGAAATACAGTAAATAACGTTGAAAATGATAGAAAAATAAACAACCAATCAAGCACACAAAACCCCACCCAAAAAGGATATCAAGAACCAAAGAAAGAGAGGAAAAACAAGCTACTCAATGACACATAAAATACCTAAAAGATTACATGTCAAAGGGAATGAGATCTAGAGGCACTAATCTACTGTAAATGGTGCAGACAATCAACAAAAATCAGAGGTGAAAAATACTGCAAAGTATAGGTGTGAAGCTCTAAAACTTAGGACGCTCAAGGGGATCCTAAGGGGCAAAAGGAAAAATCCAAACTATAAAGGGATAAAAGGTAAAATAAACCTATCCAAAAGTGTTGAAAAGTAATGGATTAGACTCTGAAAATTAGTGGCTGAAAATGTTAAAACCTTAGACTCCTCACTCAGCCAATCTCTTCCTAATAATGTGGAGGTGTACTCTAAACCTTAGGGGGATTTTCCCTTCCTCAAAGAGAAAAAATAAGAGAATCTAGGCCTAGGGGTGACTCAAAACAAAGAAAAGTACTTTTCCCAGTCTACACACAACACTCTCGGTAAATCTAAAAAAAATTCTGGAAAAATTTCAAAACGTAGGTAGTGACCTGGAACAGTGGAAAACATAGTTTTTGGGCCAAAAAGTGTGCTCTATAACATAGATATGGGGCTAGAAAGTGTGTTTTTCTTTCGAGACTCTCGGTCGGTAGATCTCGCACAGATTTTGTTGTCTCCTGCTCGGCTGGTACCTGTGACCTACAGAAAGAACCATAAAACCACTAGAATCCGAAAATTTGATAAAAAAGGAAATAATACTACAAATAGAAATCGAGAGCCTAAAAATAGTTGTAGAAAACCTTGAAATTTCCCGAAACTTCAGCCAGCCAAGAACGTTGTTAATACACATGTGGAGTTGTCATTTGTTAGTGTGAAATTTCTCGGAAGGTGTACCAAAAGAGCTTCACTTAAGTCACTAGGTGACATGTGACCCTAACAACAATTAGTGACTGCTTACGGTTCAAATCTGTCATAAAACTTGGAAAAAATGCAACGAAAATAACATATACGATCCAAAACAACAAACATCAATATAGATATCCACTGGAATAACCCAAATGGAAATATTTTAGAATGAATAAATATTTTATTGATAAGACCTAGTGAAGGATATCTACAAAAAGGGTCTGCAAATCCCTCTCTGTGGGATGGGTCATTTGATGTCCTTGATGCTTTAGTAATCGATTTTCTCTCTATGTGTGAAAAAACCCAAAACAATGTGGAGAACTCAAATGGGAACTCAAGCAAAAAAATATGATAATGGTGACAATGATAATGATCAGGGTGAAGTATTAATGGAAAACCCTCATATTATGACAAAGTATTGAGTTAACCTCGAAAATGGAGAATAATAAAATAATATTGACTGAATCAAGGTCTAACCGTTAATAATACTTTACTATATTTTTTGGAGAGGAAAAAGATATTTAAAATGGTCAATATCTTTATTTAGAAATAATTAACAAATAAAATGATTTATTACTTATTTTGCGGGGATTAAGAATGGTATGAAATTGAAATAATTATTAAATAGTGATTTAACAATTATTCCAGTAATAGAAATAAGGAATAATAAACAAATAGTGATTTATTTAATTGTTGCTAGGGGATTTAGTCAAATGTGACAATGAATAATTATTTAAACAATGATTTAATAATTATTCCGAGAGAAAATTAAATAAATAATGATTTATTCAATTATTTTCAAGTTGTTTTTTTATTTTAATCAGAAAATAATTTAATAAAAATGGTTTGCTAAATTATTTCTCATGGTGAAGGTGCTTTTGCTATGGTAAAATTAATCCTACATGGTGTATTTTGACCCACCTAATTAGAAATGGCTAAGTGATCATTTTTTGGTGATAACATCAAGTGTGGTGAACACAAATCTTCTTTCTTCCATCGCTCAATGATTCAACACAGGAGACATAACATAATCCTTAGCCTCAAGTCTAAAAATGGGAGTAATGTCCATACCCATGAGGACATAATGAATGAGCTAAATGAATATTACAACAAACTCCTAGAGGAGCCTAGGGTTGACAAAACCCAAGCAATCAGGAAAATTACTCACAACACCCCTTCCATCCTCAATGCAATAAGTGGAGGATGATTTCATGTCCATGCCTAATGGAAAAGCCCTCGGACCTGATGGATTCACTATTGATTTCTACAAAGCCTGCTGGCCTTTCTTAAAAGAGGAAGTTCATGCCCTGGTGGAGGATTCTAGAATCAACAAAACAGTTCTAAAAGCTCTGAATGCGACCTTCCTCACTCTCATCCGTAAGGAAGAAGGTGTTGATTCTTCGGATCACTTCCGACCAATTTCCCTTTGCAATGCAATCTACAAAATCATCTCTAAGGTCCTAGCCAATAGAATCAAATCAGTTCTCCCCCTTCTTATATCTTCCATCCAATCTGGCTATGTCAAAGGTAGACATATTCTGGACAACATTATTCTATCACATGAATTGATTCACTCTCTCAAAGCTCAAAAGAAGCCTGACATGATGATGCAACTCGATATGTCAAAGGCCTTTGAAAAATTAAGTTGGGATTACATGTTGGAGGTCTTAAAGGCTTTAGGTTTCCATCAATATTGTATAAACTAGATAATGGCCATGGTTTATGGAGCCTTCTTCTCCATCCTAGTCAATGGCTCTCCCTCCAAGCCTTTCTTCCCCTCTAGAGGCATAAGATAGAGAGACACCTTGTCTCCCTTCCTTTTCATCATTATGGTCGAAGGCCTGATTCAGGGCTGAAAACCTTAATAACTCACTCGTTGGCCTTGATCTTCATAACAATTCCCCCTCCTTGACCCATCAACAATTTGTGGATGATGCTCTTTTAATGGGTATCCCCACAGTCAAAGAAGTAAATTCATTCAAATAAATTCTCAACTATTTTTCGGAAGCCTCTAGCACATCTATCAACCTTGAAAAATCCAAATTCTTCTTCTTTGACACCCCCATGGCTATCCAAAGAAAAATCACCAAAATTCTTGGCATCCAAAAATTCTCTCTCCCCTCCAAATAATTGGGCGTAAAGTAAAATGCCTCAAACCGCCAATATGCGATGGCGCATCTTGCAAATCGCATGTCGCAGAAAACACATTCTAATGGATGATTGCCACCTCTCACAGATAAGTCCTTTATAAAATCCAATTGGGAGGACATCCTCAATAGACTCCACAAAAGACTTTCCAATTGTGCCTTTCACTCTCTAAATCTACCGGGTAGACTGGTCCTAGTCAAATCGGCCTTGCAAGCTATGCCCTTGTATCTGTTCCCCACGTTAGTGGCCCCTAAGTTGGTCATCAATGCCATCAGAAGCATTCAAAGGAAATTTTTATGGAGGGGCTTAGACACAAAGAAAAATGGGCTCTAGTAGCCTGAGAATATGTTTGCAAGCCCAAATTTGCAGGAGGGATAGGTTTGAGGGATCCAAATATTCTTGGGAAAGCCCTAGGAGCTAAAACATGATGGCGATGTCTAGACAAACCACACACTCCATTAGGTCTCCTTTAAAGGGAAGAATATGCACCTAATTACTCAAATGATGATCTTATCAAGCTCATAGGTGACATCAAAGGTTCTGTAATCTAGATCCAAGTTTGGGTGCATAAAGCTATCATTCAAAAGCACAACTTCTGGGAGATTGTAATGGAGAAAAATCCCTCTTCTGGGAAGATTCTTGGCAGCAACTACTAGAATTGAATAAGGACTAATTCGCATTGCTTCGCACTGTTATGCAAGAAAAAGGCAAGCATAAGGTAACTCATTACTGGAAGCCCAACAATGAGAATGACAGATGGAGAGATTGGTTGGAAGCCAAATATTGGGAACCTCTGCCTATCGGCTTCGAATGAAACACATTTTCCAGTACCATTCATGAAAGACAGATTCAATTCGACAGAGGATAGGATAAGCTTAGATGGGGTAAAAATTCAGTGGGGCTATTTAATCTCAAAGAAGCCTACGACTATATAGCAAACCATGACCAACTACAACCTCAGCAAAAATGGAAAAGTCTTTGGGAAAGACAATTATTACCCAAAATTACTCAGTTTCTATGGTTGACCATGTAGGGGAATATTCTTACATGGGACAATTTATGGAGAAAAATATTCACGGGTTCATAAAGGTTCCCACTTTGTGAAGCGCATGAGGACACAATTAACCATATTTTGAACACTTGTGATTATACCAACAGACTATGGGATTGGGCCGCTATTATTTTTAGAACCATGGATAAGGAAAAGGCTTCTATCCTCAGTACGTTAGATAATTGGAAACTTTCAATCTCCCCCCACCCCATGGTTGATAGGGCCTGGAACATTATCCTGGGAACTATCTGGAAAGAGCATAATGCTAGAACTTTTAGGAATGGAAAAAACATGGAAGAATGCCTTCTTACTGCAATTAAGCAGGTGATCCTTGAATCGATTTCCATCTCCAAATTTATGAACTTTAGTGGCCCCCTAATCTTGCTGATAAGAGAATCTTGCAACTCATCAATTTGTACCTTCCACCTCCTAACAACAAGACCCCGACGATGGAAAAATCGGATGCTCCCTATAATTGGTGTCCTCCTGGAAAAGACATCCTTAAAATGAGTTATGATGGAGATGCAAAAGGGAATCTTGGAACTACTGGATTTGGGGGTGCTTGCAGAATTCGAAAGGGGAAATAATTTGGGTCTACGTGAGCATCCTAATTATTTCCACTAACAATGCAGCTTAGCTCCATGCTTCGAAGCATGGTCTTGCCATTGCCAAAGTTTAGGGCTTCTGACCTCTCATCGTGGAAGGGGATTTGACTTTGGCTACCCTGGCTTGCCGTAAGCTCTAACAAGGAATGACAATTTCCAAAGTCATGGACAACTCGAGGCTAAGCAATACCCTACATCACATCAACCAACATGTTAGAGAGCTGAGTGGGCTCCACTTCCAAGCAGTCAGAAGAAATGCCAACAACTTGATTGACATGTTGGCTAACGAAGGCACCAGTGGTAGCATTAAACTCCACTCCCTTGCATGGAGAGACCTGGAGGAAGGTCCTCTCCACTAGGAGTGCACGATTTAAAATAACAAAGACAACAGAGCTCGGGAGAACCCCAACTCTGAGGGTGCTAGTCAAACTCTCAGATAGGATCGATATAATCTCCCCATCTCATCATTATGATTTCCTTCACGAGCAACATTCCCAATCATCCCCAGGAGGGAATGAAATCCCTGATTGTAATGATCTCCCAAAATCACCGCCTCCCTGACCCCTCGACTAATATTTCCCCTCGTCTCTCATGACTACTATGTACCTTGCTATGGCTGTAATCAATGACACATTCATTGCTACCTCTTTACCTCCTCCCTCGGTTGCCTGCTCTTCCTATGGATACCTTAACCTTCTCGCATAGCCTCATCATTCTCTCCACCCTCGAGCCTCTCCTACCTTCTTTTCCCCTTCCCCTATTTTGGAGTTTTCTCTTGATTCCCCTCCCATTATCATGGCTCCTCACTATGGTTCGGCTCCTACCCACCACCGCGGTCGAGGTCACACTAATGGAAGATGGGATAATCTCAATATGTAGCCTTGAACTAATTCTAAGGCTTCGACTAGGAGAGCCACCCTCAATTTCAATGTCACATTGGCCCCTGAGACCCAAGAGCGCATCCAAATTTTGGAGCTCCAGGAATGTAACATCAGAAGGTAGGTGACTACAAAGGAGGTGGACACTTTATTTGAGTGGATACCTGACCTCGGCCTCACTAGTGCCAGGGAGAACCTTTACACCCGAACCATAGAGCTCTCTTGGAATCTCAAAACTATGCTCAGCCTTGTGTTACAAGAGCAATCCGAAAACACCAAAGCCTTGGAAGCCAAGTTAGATATGCAGAATGAAAAATTTACAGTATATGTGGAATTTTTTCATCACCAGCATTTTGTCGTCAAGGATTCGCCTCACTATGCCTTGCTAAAGCGTTGCATCACCACCATGCAGGACAACGGAGAAGGCTCACCGAGCATAAAGAGAGAGATAGCTAATGCTTCCACTAGCCACTAGGCCCCTGAGGATGTACCTGCAGGTAGTACTCCTGAGAAGCCTATCTGGCTGGAGCAAGATCCTTCAGATGACCAAGTTTAAAGTTTTTCTGCATGTTTTTGGCACTCACTACGTTTTGGGTGCTCATTGTGTTACGGGTTCTCGATGAATCTTAGTCTATGGTAATTTCTAGTAATAGATCTCTCAATATCTTCAATGTAAAACCGACACAATAATCTTGTTACATGTTGTTGTTGAAACAAACTTTCTCTATATTACCGTTCAACCCAGAAGGAGGGGCATCTTTTGTAAATTTTGTAGGAACTACAAGCAGAAACTCTGTATCTGGTGTATGAGTTATGCGCTCAGGACACCCCACTCCGACTATAACCACCATATTTTGATATAATAAAAACTTTCTTATTTACAAAATAAAAACCTTCCTAGAGAAAATTAAATAAATAATGATTTATTCAATTATTCTCACGGGGTTTTTAAATTTTAATTAAAAATAATTTAATAAAAATGGTTTACTAATTCATTTCCCATGGTGAAATTGATTTTACTATGGTAAAATTAATCCTACATGGTGTTGAGTCCCAAACTTGCATCTTTCCTACACCTTTTTCTAGCTTCTTTCCATTCATCTGAACCTCCTAAGTCATCAATAACATTGCATATTAGTTATAAAAGAGCATTTAAAGTGGTTTCTTGACTATGTCTTTGTGTTGCTGTTTGAACTAGATTTTTGATTACGAGCTGCGGAATCTTGTCACTTTCCGCAGCTAGTTCAAATTTCCGTAGCTGTTTTGTTAAAGTCTATATTGCAGGTGTCTTCAGGCAAATCAAGCCACATGGGTAAGTTGAAAACGATGTGGACATGGACCGAGTCCTATTGGCTCAGTCGAATTCATCAAAAAAGGCCATGGTCAAAGGTAGTCAAGCAGTGGTCAACCTAAGAGTCATACGGTGACAGAACTCCGTTTTTCACCACGTGAAGACTTGCGTGGCCGTTCCTAAATCTCAGGGGACATATCAACACCTGTGGGCTGCTTCATAAGCCGAATCCAATAGCCACCCTCCAAAGATTTAATCTTCACGGCAGCCATAATGCTAGATTCCTGGACGTGGTTGTTTACGTGTCTCTTATCAGCGCGGATTGTAGGAAAGTAGTTATGTCATCCTCTGTTACAAATAATACGTTCTCATACGCATAGTAGTTAGCTTTTTGTAATGTAATTTTGACTGTTAACAAGCCCACTGTGCCGTGACCTTATTTCTATATTATGACTACATTTTGAATACATGAGAAGACTCTGTTTATAAGCTCAATTCGTGGTTGATAGCTGACTACTCGAGGTTGTGCAGAGGGCCCCTGTACACATCGAGGTTTTGTTTATTGCTGTATAGTTTCATGCTTTATTTCTTTACGTTCCTTATGCCATAATCATTCACGTATATATATTGCATTGCTTATGGTATTCACGTTTCATTTATGTCCATAATTTTACATGCTTTTATAATGCTTTTAACTGATCAGTGTCTTTTTTCCAGATTACAGTAGGTAGCCCGGGCATTTGCACATAGCTTTACAATGACTAATGACATGGAAATAGTCTTATCTTTCTGCTGATTTATTTTTCTTAGTTTTTAATTCCAGCACTATTTTATTTATTTCAGTTTTGTATATTTGCTTTATTAGTTAGATTAGCTGTTAAATTACTCATGTCATTATCAGTTACCTCCGAAAGCCATAGCGAGACTAATGGCGAGGGATTGAAGTATGAGTGTGTAATTTGATATTAGTCTATTTTTCTGCAAATTAGATATCAGATTGCTCAAGTTGTTTATGGTTACCTCCGAAAGCCATAGCGAGACTAATGGTGAGGGGTTAGAATATGAGTTGGTGTAATTTGATTTTAGCTGTACTTTGCTTGCAATTCTTGGATTTCTTTGAGCACAGTTTCTTTTGTATTTAGACAACAGCAAGGGTAATGGGTTTCATGATCAATAGTTCACTGTTTGTTTGACTAGTATAGTGGCACATTTTCATTTTCTTTTGGAAATTAATTTTGTCATTGCATGTTTTAAACCCCTTTGAAGTTTGAAGTTTGGGAAATCATTATAAAGGACATCATTTCCTTGAACATTTATATCCATACTTATCTTTTAGAATTTCCCTCTCACATTAGGAAGCCAACCAAGATAAAAACCCCCAAAACAAATAAAAACCAAAGACGACAAAAAGTAAGAGATAGGTTATCTTGCACATATAGTGCGCCACACTTCGTCAACTTATGAATCCCAGATTGACAATTAAATGCAATTAGGACACTCTAAATTGACCAAACATTTTGGCGCCGTTGCCGAGGAAGTGTAACTAGGTAGCCAATTTCTTAAAAAAAAAAACAATAATAAAAAGAAGGGAAAAATTGATAACTTCTTGAAGTATGCTCTCCTCTTGCACCTAGTTTGATCTGGAGGATTAGAAAAGGGCGTTATTGGTTCAATAATTTCTTAAGTATGCTCTCTTCTTGCACCTAGTGTGACCTGGAAGATCATAAAGAGAATTATTAGCCCAACTTAAAAATAAAAAAATGACATGCATAGAGCAAGAGATTCTAGGGGAAGGTTTATAGCTAGAGCCAAGAGTTCGATTTTCACAACTCCATCTTATTCAAGGCATAGACAAGATTCACCACCATATACCCCTAGCCTTAAGATTCCTGGAATTCAAGGAGCAGCTGAATTAGAGGATTCTCCTACACCATCTACCAAATCTCATTTAGAAGAAGACCCTTTCTTTACTTCTACAGGAGAGCATATTGTAATTAAAGAAGTAGAATCACCTGAAGAAGAAAAGGAAGAAACTCCCTCTCATCCTCCCTTGATAGAAGAACCAGGGGACTCTGAGGACTATGAAGAAACTATCATGACAGAGGAAGTAGTATATGGATTCGGAGGTAGAGGTAGAGGTAGAGGAGGAGGAAATAATGGAGGCAACAATGGTGGAGGTGGAGGTAATAATGGAAGAAATAGGGAAGGAGACAACTCGTTTGGATTCCCTATAGTTGATGAGGAAACACACACAACAACGAAAAACATATCACCATCTGTCCTCCCCAACTTTTATGGATTGCAAAGTGAGGATCCTGAAACATTTCTGTTTGAGTTTGAAGTCGTGTGCCGAACCTATGACTATATGGAAGACTCTCAAAAAATCAAACTATTTTGTTCAACATTGAAGGGAGCCGCTTTGAAATGGTTCATGGGATGAGTCACCCAATCTATTAGGACTTGGAATGATATGAAACAAACATTTTTGGATAGATACTTGCATTATTGCATGTCCACCAATCACAGGGATGAGGTATTCAAAATGGTGCAAAAAGAAGATGAAAACTTTGAGGATTTACTTGAAAGATTTCAATACAACTTAAAAAGAGAAAAAATGAGTAACTTAGATGAGGAGACCTTGAAATCCCTTCTATTAAAAACCATTAGAGATGAATGGATAGATATTTTAAACATGATGGGAAAGGGAGATATTTCTCAACTTCCACTTCATGATATAGCAGAACTATGTGTCCATCTCTCAAGGGGAAAATCTAAAACTGGAAAAGGGCCTAGGGATCCTTCTCTTATTAGAGCAAACAAATCTGCAACTGGATCAATAAGTAGGGCTGAGATTGGCAATATGCTTGATGAGTTCAAAACTGATATTCTAGGGAGCCTTAGTGAACAACTAGACACTCTTAAAATACACAACAAGCAGAAAGCAGAAACTGATGCTCTAGCCATCTTTTGTCCGAAATGTAGGAAGAAACATGCTCTAAGGGAATGCCCCTTGGATGCAAAAGTTGTAGAAACATGTATAATTTGCTCAAAAAATCATGAGACCAAGGATTGTCCTCAATTCCTGGGCTCAAAGCTGTCTTTCAAGAAGATCCAAATCTAGTAGAATCTCTCTGTTTTGTTTCAAGAAGACCTTGGGAGGGGCAACAAAATCAAGGGTTTAACAACCCCATGAGCTTTCAACCCCCACCAAATTGGAACCCTTGGCAATAACCTTGGCCCCAACCTCAAAATCCATATCAATCATGGGCACAAGGAATGCAAAATCTTTATGGGAGATTTGATCCATCTTTTCAAAATCAACAAGCTCCACAACTTCCAAATCAAAGTCCACAACTTTCATTGCCATTTCCGCAACAACAACCTCCTCAACAAAATCCAAATCCTCAACTCATGCTTCCATTTCAACAAAAGACAAATCAACTACCCTCTTAGCCATTGCCAATTCCTAACAATAAAAACCCTCATAATACTTACATGATAGAAGGACAACAATTTCCTACCTATATGATTGTTCCTCTCAATGATGTACAACTCATATTTGGTAGAGTTTTAGAAAAACCTTCTATAGATGTGCAAGAGCAAGGTACCTCTAAGGAGGACTCTCTTAAAGTCAATAAAGGTTATGAGGGAGCATCTCTTCAAAAATCAAATACTCAAAAAGAGAAAGAAAAGTCAACCCCCACAACTCCTATAGTTGAGCAACCTTCATCTTCATCCACACCTCCTTTCCCTGAAAGATTACAAATTGATAAAGGGGTGGAAAAACAAATCTTATTGCCTAACTATGATTTTCTAGATGAATTAAATAATGTCTGTATCAAAATTCCCTTGCTACAAGCCATTAGAGAAATTCCTATTTTAGCAAAAACAATAAAGGAGTTGAGTCTCAAAAGACCAGGAAGGAAACCAAGAGATACAAGAAGAATCCACTTGGTAAGAAAAATTACAGATATCATGATGGGAAAAATTACCATACAGAATTATGTAGATCTAGGTAGTCCAATTTTCAAGACACATATAAATGGGATAGAAATTCCAAACACATTGATTGACTTAGGGGTTTCTATAAACATTATGAGTAGACAGACTATGGAACAACTTAAACTTCCTAATGTCCTCTTTACACCTACTTTACTGCAACTTGCAGATAGATCAATAATCAAACCAGACAGTGTATTAGAAGATATTTTAGTCTCCTTATATTCTTGGGAATATCCAGTAGATTTCATGATTTTGACTCCCAAGAGTAATCTAGGAGGGCACCCACTTATCTTAGGAAGACCTTGGCTAGCCACAGCTGATGCTTTCATTAGTTGTAGATCTGGGGATATGTACATTTATAATGGTAATTCGACAAAGAAATTCAATTTGTATCCTCCAACAAAAGCAATCACAGAAGTAGGAGACAATGAATGGGTCGATGATGAGGACACTATACAACCTGTCTTTACCATTTCTGAAATCAGTGAGGATAGTCAAATTTTGAACACATTAGAAAATTTTGAGACAACTTCAGAATTTGACCCCACACAATTTCAGTTGGATTCTGACATTGAATATTTATCATCAAGACAAATGTATCTTTACTCTATGGAAGAGTTCGGTAGTTCTACCATTGAGATTTTTCCAGGGAAAACATTGAATATGAACAAAAATTTGGAAAAGTCAGAACAGGAAGAACTAACCAAAATCTTGCGAAAACATTCTACTGCATTTGCATGGGAGTATGCAGATATGAAAGGTATTGATCCTAAGACTTGCATCCATCATATCTATATTGAGGAAAATAGTAGACCAATCAGACAACCTCAAAGAAGGATGAATCCAAATCTTAGGGAGATAGTGAAAGAAGAGCTCCAGAAACTACTCAATGTAAACTTCATTTATCCAATTTCAGATAGCCGATGGGTTTCTCCTTTGGTTATAGTACCTAAAAAGAATGGTAAATGGAGGCTATGCATTGATTACAGGGAATTGAATAAAGCAACTTTGAAGGATCATTTCCCTTTGCCTTTTATCGATCAAGTATTAGATACATTAGCAGGCAAAAAGTACTTTTCATTTTTGGATGGTTTTAGTGGTTATAACCAAATTCAGGTAGCACCTGAGGATCAAGATAAGACCACATTTACCTATCCATGGGGGACTTTTCCCTATCGAGTGCTTCCCTTTGGGTTATGTAATACACCTACAACATTCCAAAGGGCAGTACTAGGAATTTTTTCTGATCTAATTCATGATTGTGTAGAGGCTTATATGGATGACTTTACAGTTTATCGTGACTCATTTGAAGAAGCATTAGAAAATTTGGAAAAAGTACTTGTACGATGTAAAGAAACAAACCTTTCATTAAGCCATGAAAAATGCTTTATGATGTTTACTGAAGGTATTGTTTTAGGACATCATATTTCACGGGATGGGATTAAAGTTGATAGATCGAAAGTCGAAGTCATCTCCAAGTTGCCTATTCCAAATTGTCAAAGAGATGTTAGAAGTTTTCTAGGATTTACTGGATACTATAGAAGATTTATAGAAAACTTCACTAAATAGCATCTCCACTCTTCAAACTGCTTACAAAAGATTGTGAATTCAAATGCGATCCTAATTGTCAATCAGCCTTTGAAACTTTGAAAACAAGAATATATGAAGCACCTATCTTGAGAGGACCAAATTGGAAACTCCCTTTCCATATTTCTACAGGTGCTTTAGATACAGCTCTAGGAGCTGTGTTGGGTCAAAAAGATTTAGTCCCTTATGCCATTTACTATACCAGTAAAAATTTGACTCCCACTGAGCTGAACTATACTGTAACTAGAAAACAATTCTTAGATGTTGTTCATGTAATCAATAAGTTCAGACATTATATAACAGGCTATGAAACTTTTATTCATATTGATCATTCTGCAATTAGATATTTAATGAACAAACCTGTTACTAATGGCAGAGTTACAAGATGGCTCCTACTTTTTCAAGAATTCAATATTACTGTGTTGGATAGACCAGGGAAACAAAATACAGTAGCTGATTTCTTGTCTAGGATTCAGAATAATAAAGAAGATTCTCCTGTAGAGGATAAGTTTCCTGATGAATATTTATTTGCAGTAACTACTAAAACCCCTTGGTATGTAGATATTGCTAACTATTTGGTTACAGGGAAACTACCTCCACATCTATTTCCTAGTGAAAGAAGAAAAATTATTCAGGAGAGTTCAAAATATTCATGGATTTCTAATGAATTGTTTAGAACAGGGCTAGATCTTGTGATTAGGAGATGTGTTAGGGAAGATGAAATGCCTGACATCCTCAAGGCATGTCATGATGAACCGTGTGGCAGACACTTTGCTGACAAAAGGATAGCCTATAAAATCCTTTCTTTGGGATATTTTTGGCCTTCCCTCTTTAAAGATGCAAAGCAATATGTCAAAAGGTGCAACAGCTGCCAAAGAGTAGGGAAACCTACCCTTTCAAATGAAATTCCTTTTCAACCACAGGTACTCATCGAATCCTTTGAAAAATGGGCTTTAGATTTCATTGGACCTATTAATCCACCATCTAAGCAAAAGAAGTATATATTGGTATGTACTGATTATGTCACTAAATGGGTAGAAGCCAAAGCGTTAGATTCTGCTACTGAAAATTCAGTTGTTAATTTTCTTTATGAGGATATTTTTACTCGCTTTGGTGTTCCAAGAGAAATTGTGACAGATCAGGGAAATCAATTTACATCCAACTTGGTGGAGACACTGATGGAAGAGTACAAAATCAAGCATAGAAGATCTACTCCTTACCATCCGCAAGCAAATGGTCAAGTGGAATCTACAAACAAAGTTCTCGAAAGTATCATCACCAAAACTGTTCATCTACATAGAAGAGATTGGGTAGAAAGGCTTCCTGAAGCCTTGTGGGCCTACAGAACTACATGGATAAATACAACAGGACATTCTCCCTATGAACTTGTTTATGGGAAAGAAAGTCCTGCTCCCCATTGAGTTCCAAGTCAAAACTTTCAAGATGGCAGTTCAGTTGGGGATGGATCTATCAGAAGCCCAAAAGCATAGAATGGAGTAGTTGAATGAGCTGGATGAGATCAGATAAGAGGCAATCCTAAGAACTGATCTAGTTCAATATCAAAGAGCTAAGTGGCATGAAAAATACATCAAAGAGAAAAAGTTTCAAGAAGGAGACTGGGCATTGCTATTTGATTCCAAGTTTAAAGACTTGAAAGACAAATTTCAGACTCATTGGCTTGGGCTATATGAGATTGAGAAAGTCTTTAGCAATGGAGCGGTAATAATGAAAACCATTGATGAACAACAAACTCCTCTTATTGTGAATGACCACCGATTAAAGGTCTATCATAAGCCACTCTCAAAAGAGGAATTTGTCAAAATATTTCAATTGCAATAAGGCTGGTGAAGAAGAATCCTTCTTCTCCACCAACCTAGCTTTTGTTATTTTCTTTTCTTAAAAAAAAAATAATATATATATAATATATATAATATATATAATAATATAATATATATATATATATATATATATATATAATATAATAATATATAATATACTATTATAATAATATATAATAATAAAATGTATAAGCCTGAAAACCAATCACTGATTGGCAGTATTAACAAAAAACACAGGGTGAAAATCAGGAACTCCTGACACCCTATGTTTTCCAAAAAATAAAAAATAAAAAAAAAATCTCTCTCTTTCTCATTTTTCATTCCATTCCATTTCATTTCCATCCCAATCCATCTCATTTCCATTCCACATCACTTCACTTCATTCAACTCCATTTCATTCATTCCATTCCATCAATAAAAGTTTTTATGACCATTTTCATTCAGTTAGTCATCATCTAATCAAATGATTGTTGTGGCAGTTTCCGCAACTAGAACCAGTTTCCGCAGCTAGAAGCAGTTTCTGCAACCATCACTCTATTTTTCAAAACTAATAGTCAGATGTTAGTAAATAATAAAAATAAATTGCAGGTATGACCGAGGACATAGTATGAAGACATGGGGCACCTAAAGGCATCAATAAAAGGCAACTGATCGAAGGTTATGGACAATAAGTGGCAAACATTCCAAGGTATGAGCAAAAATTTATTTCAAATGGCATTCAAACACATTTTTGCATAGTTATTAAACCATAGCTCCATTATATGCAATGATTGCGTTGATAACTCCATAACCATTCCACGATCTCTATACGATTCCCCACAATCCTTGCATTCAATTTTAAATAGCCTCATAATCAAGCCTTTGGTCTTCACTCGTGTTCAGCTATACTTTGATATTCCACCTGTAATTATGGAACGTGGTTGAATTGACTACGACTTCTCTCAGCGGCAAAAAATTTGTAGCCGTTTCATAAACGTGTTTGTGTCTACTCTGCAGCCACCCAATTTTAAATACTTCCGGATGCACTTTACTCCCCCTATTGTTCTATTGACCTCACGGCTGCATTTCCACTGTGCTCTCATAAGCCTTCACCCCATTTTGTTCTCTGTTTCGCTTCATTGCATGTACCTATTCTCTGATATCCGCTTACAGTCACTGGTCTCCTTCATAAACCCTGTTCATTTCCGATAATTCAGTCGTCTTACCTCCGCTAAACCCTCCTCACGCAGACGAGTTTTAAATAATAGAAGGAAGGATGGGTCAGTTGTTGAGGGCAGAACCAGAGGGACCCAAATTTATGGAAGGATACCCGCAAGTCAAAGACATATTGAAAAAGGAAAAATGGCTTCTGTTTATTCAAAATTTTAAAGGCTACAATAAGGAGGTAACAAAAACTTTTGCAAGGTCTTTCAATGGTCTGGAGGTGGAAATTGGGGACCTCAAATTTACAGTGACTGAGGCATCCATAGCAGTTACTACAGAACTCCCTCAAGAAGGTGAACGATGGGTTCAAGGACAAGAGAATTGGCGAGGAAGCTTGGAGAGTGATCCTACGTAACCCAGGTATGGATGTGACTATATTCAAAAGAGGAATTCCTGTTCATGCCTTAGAAGAAAAATGGCTAGTTTACTATTGGTTATTCAAAAGTTCATAACATGTGAGGGCTGTTTTGGAGCAATGTACATGTATCATACACGACTGTTGATGAACTTTTTAGAGAACCAGACCCTCAATCTGCCATACCTTTTACTAAACAGTTTGAAAAAGATGTCTGTAACCGTCCAAAAGCATCTCAGGGATGTAGAACCACATTTGTATCACGATGGTCTCATGAAAATCTTGATAGAAAAACAATTAAAAGAGAAAAAGGACACCCGGGAGCAGTTTTTAATTAGAAATTTCTTTGAAGAACCCCAAGAAACCCCTGAAGGTAGTAAATCAAAAAGAAGTAGAAGAAAGAGAACAGGTGATAAAACTCAAAGCACTCCTACTAACACAATTGAAAGAACTAGTAGAGAAGAAAGACTGTCTAAAAGGAGGAAGGAAAAGACTGAGGGTAAAAAGCCAACAAAATCAAAAGACAAAAGAAGCATTGAGGCTGTGCATCAAACCCCTTCCTCAGAAGAAGACCATCAAGTATTTTCTAAGAGACTATTTCACCTTCAGGAACAGTCAGCTATGGCCAAAAAGAAAGGAAAAGAAAAACAGAAGGAAAAAGACAGTAGTCCATAGCATGTAAGAAGAAGCACCAGGCTTAAAGGAAAGTGGAGGAAAGCACAAGCAAAAGGACCCCATTTTATTGATTTTGGAGGAGGAACACCTGAACAAACTCCAGCTGGCCATAGTCCACCTCATTCTCAACAAAACGTTGAAACTAGTCCTCAAGATGTTGACATGAGTCCTTTTCGGCCAGATTTTGAAGTCAATTCTCCTCCATAGCATTTTGGGGATAGCCCAAGGAAAACGACACCCGAGATAGATCCAAAGTAGCAAGAGGTATATGATTACATAGAATCCTTAGAAAGAATAGCCATGGGTCCGAGCACTTCATCCACTCAGCCTCACATAGCACAAGAAGCTCTAGTCCAATTGTTGAAACAAGAAGTCTTTGAGTTGGAGGTTTTAAATAGACATATTAAAAATGAAAATGAAGCACTAAAAGAGCAAAGTAAACTGGACAATATCATCCATGATAATACCATGCTACATATTGGGCTCTGGCAGAAAAAGAACAAGAAATTGAAGAAAAAGTGCAAGAAGATAAGTAGAGCACTGATCAATCTTAAATTCAGATGCTTGATGAAGAAGCCCAGGATGTTAGTAGCACCAAGAAAGAGAGGACGAGGGCTGGATGTACTGGAAGAAGCTTCAAAATATATGATTTGAAGGGGGGATAGTCAAAATTTTGGTTGCCTGAGGACATGCAACACTTTCACAGTGGGGGTATGTTGAGTCCCAAACTTGCATCTTTCCTACACCTTTTTCTAGCTTCTTTCCATTCATCTGAACCTCCTAAGTCATCAATATCATTGCATATTAGTTATAAAAGAGCATTTAAAGTGGTTTCTTGACTATGTATTTGTGTTGCTGTTTGAACTAGATTTTTTCTTATGAGCTGCGGAATCTTGTCACTTTCCGTAGCCAGCTCAACTTTCCATAACTGTTTTGTTAAAGTCTATATTGCAGGTGTCTTCAGGCAAATCGAGCCACATGGGCAAGTTGAAAACAATGTGGACATGGACCGAGTCCTATTGGCTCAGTCGAATTCATCAAAAGAGGCCATGGTCAAAGGTAGTCAAACAGTGGTCAACCTAAGAGTCCTACGGTGACAGAACTCCGTTTTTCACCACGTGAAGACTCGCATGGTCGTTCCTAAATCTCAGGGGCCATATCAACACCTGTGGATTGCTCCATAAGCTGAATCCAACAGCCACCCACCAAAGATTTAATCTTTACAGCAGCCATAATGCTAGATTCCTGGACGTGGTTGTTCACGTGTCTCTTATCAGCGCAGATTGTAGGAAAGTAGTTATGTCATCCTCTGTTATAAATAATGCGTTCTCATACGCATAGTAGTTAGCTTTTGTAATGTAATTTTGACTATTAACGAGCCCACTGCGCCGTGACCTTATTTCTATGTTATGACTTCATTTTGAATACATGAGAAGACTTTGTTTATAAGCTCAATTCGTGGTTGATAGCTGACTGCTCGAGGTTGTGCAGAGGGCCCCTATACACACCGAGGTTTTCTTTATTGTTGTATAGTTGCATGCTTTATTTCTTTACGTTCCTTATGCCATAATCATTCACGTGTATATATTGCATTGCTTATGGTATTCACGTTTTATTTCTATCCATAATTTTACATGCTTTTATAATGCTGTTAACTGATCAGTGTCTTTGCTCCAGATTACAGTAGGTAGCCCGGGAATTTGCACATAGTTTTACAATGACTAATGACATGGAAACAATCTTATCTTTCTGCTGATTTATTTTCTTAGTTTTTAATTCCAACACTGTTTTATTTATTTCAGTTTTGTACATTTGCTTTATTAGTTAGATTAGATATTAAATTACTCATGTCATTATTAGTTACCTCCGAAAGCCATAGCGAGACTAATGGCGAGGGATTGAAGTATGAGCGTGTAATTTGATATTAGTTTATTTTTCTACAAATTAGATATCAGATTGCTCAAGTTGTTTATGATTACCTTCGAAAGCCACAGCGAGACTAATGGCGAGGGGTCAGAATATGAGTTGATTTAATTTGATTTTAGCTTTACTTTGCTTGAAATTCTTGGATTTCCTTGAGCACAGTTTCTTTTGTATTTAGAAAGCAGCAAGGGTAATGGGTTTCATGATCAATAGTTCACTGTTTGTTTGACTAGTATGGTGGCACATTTTCATTTTCTTTTGGGAATTAATTTTGTCATTGCATGTTTTAAACCCATTTTGAAGTTTGAAGTTTGGGAAATCATTATAAATGGCATCATTGCCTTGAAAATTTATATCCATACTAATCTTTTAGAATTTCCCTCTCACATTAGGAAGCTAACCAAGATAAAAACCCCCAAAACAAATAAAAACCAAAGATGAAAAAAAGTAAGAGATAGGTTATCTTGCACATATAGTGTGCCACACTTTGTCAGCTTACGAATCCTGAATTGAAAATTAAATGCAACAATTTAGGACTCTAAATTGACCAAATAGGTATCTAGGCCCAAAACCTATAGAGATAATTCTTAGAGAAAGTTTTATGCATCTCAAGTAGATCCACAAGTAATCCATGCAAACCAATGTCACCAAGACCAACAAAGTGGGCTAGACCATTTTCATTGGACTCAACGTGGCCTCGTGATTGACCCTTGTGCTAGAAGGGCTTCCCATGCAACATGCCACAACAAATGGATTCCAACTCCCCACCTCAATGATTTATTGTTTGTTTTGGTAGCATTGGAGGGTAAACCTCACCACCTATTCAAATTCCCTAAACCCTAAGCTAGTGTTGGTATGCTACCGGAGAAAAGAAAAAATGTTGAATACATTTTATTAAAAATTGATTTTAGTAGTTTTTATTTACTCAAGGGTAATGTTGTGCAAATGATATGATGTTTAATGACTCAAGACACAATCTTAACAAAAGATACATGAAATGAAACTTTTTCACTTTATCTTTCGATGAATGCTAATTAAGGAAGGGAAGAGAATATTTTTTCTTTTCAAAAATGACAAAAAGCCTCACATGATCTCAATATTCTCTCCTAAAATTCATTAAATTCACAAAAGAGATATGATCCAAAAAAAACCCAAAAAAGGAACAAAAAGAGAAGATATCAAACAATAACCAAAGCAAGAGCACCAGGCACTCAAAAGCTTAAAACTTGGCTTCCCTTTAAATAATCACAAAAGAAAGCATTTATCTCACACGAACAAACAAAAATACGAGTGAAAAGTAAGTTTCATATATGTAGTTAAATGAAAATGGTGAAAACCACACAACCATAATGATTTCCAAAGGAAAAAAATACCCTAAAAGAAGGACAAGACTTGAGAGGTAAAAAAAATAAAATAAATAAATAAATAAAATCCTTATGACCCTAACAGTAAAATAGATCACAAATGATCAATAATACCCCTAATATCTATTTTTGAGTATCACAATTTAAAGTAGAAGCAAATGCTAATGGAAGCAATTGAAATGAGAAGACAAAACCTTGGAAAATATACTAAAACTGCAAAACAAGCAATATCCCACTCAAATACAATCTAAATGAATCAGATTTGAAGCTAATTTGAACCAAGACAATCAATAGAAAACATATCTAGATGACCAAATAGAGATCTCAAAGAAACCCCTCTAAAAACTCAATTTACCTAAGTAGTCACACCTGACCTATGATAAGAAAAAACTAGAGTTGCAAAACTACAATATGTTGATTGTGACTATGTTTCTTAATCACTTTGCAATACACTTTAGGTTGTGACTGTAGACTCTAGCAGTTTGACCCTAAGGTTAGACTCTAGAAGTTTGACTATAGTCACTCCCAGTAAAAGGAAACTTTGCAATTGAGGTCCTAGATTCTACATTGCATGGCAATGACTAAGTGCATGATGTCAATGTCTTTGGGGTGATTATCCTGCTAAAAGGGAAAATCAAAGAGGAAAAGGTGTGCATTAGGGTATACAATTCATACAATGAGCAGAGGTATCTCTTACTAACTCTAGGAGGGAAAAATAAGCTATAACAACTGGTTTTTTCTAAAATTCACTAAGCGTAGAAATGTTGGTAATAAATGTGAGGAAATTATTATCAGTAAAGTGTTTATTATGTTCTAAAATATTTCACGAATAAAAAAAATGATAAATATTTTGAGAAATATTTCTTAAACATAGACAAATTTCCCTTGCTTCTTTAATAGTACGTTGTCGCTTATTAATATTGTATGTGACATAGATTCTAATGATATTTAATAATTGTGTTCTTTTTTTATCTTATTGGGTGTGTCAGGTGGAGCTACTACTGTAGGTTTTGGAATTCAGCAGTTAAAGGGGGCATGAAAAAAGGTCTAGGGCTAAGAGCTTCTTCAAGCTCACTAATCTTTCCTTTCAACATCAAGTTCTGAATTTCTTTCTCAGTGACAGAATGAACAATTGCATCCCCTGTAGCCATGTGCAATTTAAGAAGTCTAGTAGAACAAAATACTTATACACCTACTTCTAATTTCCTTTTTTTATGAAGTTATTATTTTTAATATGCACCTTTTCAATTTTCAATTTGTTACAAGTGCTTGCATATTGAGTATGATGCATTATCAATGTTTTTCTTAAAAAATGGTTGGTTCCTCTGCAACTATTTCTTATACTATCTTTTGAATTTCAACTAAATGTAGTGCTACCCAAACTAGAATTGTAGCACTATTAACTTCCATGTTAGTGGGTGTTTTTTTTGTTGTTGTGAATATTTCTTACCTAAACTTTTATTACTTCTTGATGAAGTGACAACATCATATTTTTCCAAGCTACCATAGGAGGTAGCTCTTCATCATCATCTCCACTTGAGCATCTCTCATTACTCTCTCCATGGTTTGCAATTGTTTATTGTTTTCTAGGGGCTAATGAGTAACTTTGATAGGTATATGGGACTAATGAAGACTATACATAATATATTTTTAGGGTTCTTCGTTCTTTTCTTGGACTTAGTCTTCCCTTTCAAATCAATACTAATTTCAATGATTAAATCATCAATCTGTACAATTGGATCATTTTATTTTTCTCTTGAAGTTTCTTCTTCATTTCCTTCACTTCCTTATGTAATTTTGGTGAATAGGTTTTCGTATCTCACTTTTTCCATATGATTTAAAAAAATGCCCTAATTTCAAATCCTTGGGTTCGTTCAACATCATTCAAGTTAAAAGATCTTAATCCTATAAATAATTGTGCTAAATGTGCAACATTATTCACTAGAAATTCTCCAAGTTTAACTGATAGTGAGTTAAATTGATTATTTCTTCTTATGAAATAAAATTGACTTGGAATAGTATTTCCTACGAAATTTGCAACAATAAAAAGTGAAAATAGGGAATAACAATAACCTATATTGATAACCATAGAGTCTTATGTATGTATGGTTGTCCTTGACTACATACACACTTTTTCCTTTTCAGAACTCTTGTGCTTCTAAATTTATCCTTTGTGGTTCATTTCTATTCATTATTTATCTAAATTCTCTAGCAAATGCTCCTTGACAAGGTAGAAGTGAAACAATGTCTTATGTCTCCACAAAATGGGGTACCAAATTGTACTAACTCCACTTTAGGAATCATGTTGCTTTTAGGGGGTAGGCCATTAAACATGTTGTAATAAAATATGGAAATTACTAAATAGGCCACCATGAAAAATATATGATTCTTATAATAATATGATAATTGGAATGAAATATCATT
Organism: Pinus taeda; assembly: GCA_000404065.3. NCBI lineage: Eukaryota > Viridiplantae > Streptophyta > Pinopsida > Pinales > Pinaceae > Pinus > Pinus taeda. Next base: position 106,753 of record APFE030134519.1, read on the forward strand.
ATATATTACTTCCACCCACTCTAAAAAATTATTCTTTCTAAAAAATGCAAGATGTATATTACAAACCTCGATACAAGAGACAATGACTCTCATCCAATAATGTCAATATATAACCAAGAAAAATCCTTGAATGCATCTACTAACAATGAAATATCAATAGAAGTGAGGTTGGTTGGAAAAGGTATAGACTGGAGCATGAATTCTCAAACGACACTAATTTCACCATCCCGAGCGTCAAGAAAAGACTTAGCTTTAGGAAAATTCAATTTCAAATTCAGGTCTGGAAACTTGAGCATCTTTATGAAAGCTTCGGGAGTCAACATGATTGAGATATTTCCCTATAAAGAAACTCTAATAAACCTGGTGAGGTTGAATTGAATCACACTGTTAGAAACCATGAAAATATTAAGGGGGGGTGGGGGGCATCATTATTTTAACAATTTTAAAAATTATTTTCTCAAAGTAAAAATACTCATCTATACAATAATAAATAACAACACACTTATCTCATAATGTCTTGACACAAGATATTAATGTGGAAACCTAATTGGGAAAAACCACAATGTCCTTTATATTATGATGGAAAATAAATATCCAACTTCAAATTACATAAATTTGTGTATGCTACAACCTAAAGAAGGCTCCAACCTCCTTTTTATTTTGCAAGCACCAACTTGTTGATTTTTACAGGAATCAACCTAAAGGAAGCTCCAACTCCCTGATGTGCAAGAACCTACCTACGCATCCTTTCATATCATTCTTCCATAAATTTTCAAACTCAGATCCAAGGCTTATTTTTCACAAAATAATACCTCATGAATTTATGTTTCTCATATATGAGTTTTAGCGACCAATAAACCTCTCACGATTCAATTCAATCTCTATTCATGTACTTTCTTCAATGTTGTTGCTACTTATATAGCTTTACAAATACTTCTATTCTCAGCCAATTTTCTATTTTAACTTTTACCTTGTATTTATGCTTCAAATCTAATCTAGATTTTGTTTTCTTTACATTGTTTTGTAGTTCCTTTCATCTATGCATTCTCTTATTTATTCAATTAATTAACAATAATTGTCACACTTGTTTTTCACAATTATTTACATGGCTTGCATGTTATTTCGTTACACAAAATAAGAACTCTATCTTCTTCAACTTGTTTTTCCAAATTTGGTGTTTAGAATGCAGTTGTTATTTTTTTAAATGTTGGCACTCAAATGCCAAATTTTCATTTTTGTTGTTCCTTAAGCTTCATCTCTCTCACTCATATGACACGTGAGCCAAAACCAACAAATTAAACACATAAGCAACTTAGGTACACAACTTTTACATTCCATTGGTAATCCTCCAATGTCATTTTGATTAATGGTTGATATTTATCCCAACCCCCCCTCATATGCCCAATGTTTAATGGAGGATGGGGGTTCTAGGATTTTTTAGATCCGCAACTAACTCCCACTCACCTTCCCCAACTATTCAAAATTCACTTTGGCTTCTAGTTCAATCAAATGACTATCATGCTATCTCAAGGCCCCTCTGCATGATTGATGGTTAACGGAGGGGGAAGGTCCCCATTTTTGTCATTTAGTGCACATGGGACAAAAAAATGGAACCCTTAGAAAATGAATCCCTGGTTTGAATCCTGAGGATATTCCATGTCATCTGTTGAAATCATCTTTCCACATGAGATCTTTTGAGTAGTCCCATGCATCACCTACAAATAAGCCACTTGTTGGAAATAATACTGAGAGGGGGGGGGGTGAATTAGTATTAGCAAATCAATAACTTTTTCATTTCCATAATCAGATTCATATACGCTACTTCAATTTAGGGACTTGCGTGTACATGCAACTGTGTTTAGAGAAACTAGCATATATCCAACAAACTTATGATTCAGTTAATTCATCATATATTGATCTTTAATCAGTGCATCAGAACCATATAAACAGTAACTAGGTGTAGTAAAAACAAAACATATCATCGCACACAAGAAACACACATGAACACCAAGGTATAAGGTGGAAAGCCAATGTGGGTGAAAACCACCTACTGCAATCGTCTCTGTCTTCTTTTTAATAATAAGAGAATTTTGTTTACAATTTTTGTACTGGTGCAGTCGTATACCAACACACAGGTTTCTACCTACAGAAGGCTACAACCTTCTTTCTTTCTCCAACTTCTATTGGAAGGGAGCTACAACCCCCTTGCTCTTGTACTAGCTGATATTTTTACTAGTATGTAGGTGCCAGCCTAGAGAAGGCTACAACCTTCTCTTTTCTTCCAGGGACCACGTTTCATAACTTTTTAGACTGGATCCATCAACAACTTCACTCAATCATCAAATATATCTAAGTCAACCAATCTCCTTTTGAACCAACCACAATCGAATCAATCAATCACTCTGATCATTCAGAATGCTATCACCAGAATACAGTAACCAGAACCCAACCCAGAACACTGCAACAGCAAATAGAAGAAACTAAAACATATTTCATAAGGTATACACCACTTCCATGTGTCGAACCTATGTGCATATGCACTTTCCTCAAAGCGAACCAACGTATACATCTGCAAATCGAATTTATGATGTATATGTTGTTTTGATATGCAGAACCAGCATGTATACGCTCCTTTTCTGAATCAAACCTACGTACAGATCTGTAAAAGATGATTTAAACATAGCAATAGTTTTAGAATTCAATCATACCCACATCATCATATTTACAGACTACAACATGCGCCAGTTATTTAGATACATGATCAAACCATATAAAGATAATTCACTTCAAGCCTTAAGATCCTGATACATCATTAGATCTTATCCTTCATCAAGCGCTAAGGTTCTTCTTCGGTTCAGATTAAGCATGACACCATAAGCCAATAACCTGCATATTAGATCTCACACTATATCAGATATTCGATACTTGCACACCTTGGCCTAATGATCTTCTCCCCCTTTTATAGTTTTAGGCCTTTCTCAATATCATGGACCAAAACCACTTAGGACCAATACCTTGGACCAAATACCTGGGGTCAATACCTCGGACCCGATACCTTGGACCAATCCCATGGATCAAAATACCATAGACCACATACTTCGGACCAAACATTTAGTTTTCCAAGGTATACGTGCTTTTCCATTTGTGAAAGTGCGTGTGTACATATACACAACTTGTATACAATGAACCCACGTGTATACACAGCTTGGTCAATGGTGAACCTACGTATACCTCTCTTTCTTCATTCTGTGTAGTCTGATTTATAGCTCTGTGTTGTTAACCTGTAGTACTGTGATCTGTCATCTGAGTGAGTTTATTTTTGAATTGATTCCTTGAAGCTGCCCTGCATTTCATCACACTTGTAAATACTCCTGTCATGCATTCTGTCACATCTGATATCTCTTCTTTAGATTCATCTAGTTACCATATACAAGAGAGTTGTTCTGCTACAAGTGGGTTGCCAACAAGTACAACACATACATCACAATGCCAACAATCTCCCCCTTTGGACTTGATGGCAACAACCACACCAAGTCACTCTCCCCCTTTGACATTAAGGGCAAAGGGTCATGCTCCCCCTAAGTGTATGTTGAATTCTCTAATATGCTGAAGTGTTGATTGAGCTCCCATGAGCTAGTCCATGCTCCCCCTGAGCATAAGCAAGGTTTGCAAAAGATGTTCTAAAGGAAGAACATAACTCTATCACAAATGACCTTCCTATCACCAATGATTCATACATGCATCCATCTCCCAGCCAAGTGGGGATATACCAAATTTGACTCATCCACCCAACCAAGTGGGGATATATCAATTGTTTATACAAGTCAACAACAAGAAACATTACATCATTCATCCCATGCATAGTGGGGTTACAAATTAGGTCTTTTCATGGCCGCTGCATTAAAATATATACATGACATATATAACAGAGACGAAATGTCTTAAACAAGACCATGATAGTCATCAGCAACTATCATCAGCAACATTTGTCAACAGCATCCAGACCTGTAACCTGCAATACCATTCCCTTGACCAACCAAAAATCAGTAGCAAGATGTATCATTTAGCCACATAAGTATCATCGCCAAGGACTTCTAACCATAATGCCAACAATGCATTATTCGAAGCATATGCTCCCCCTGAACCTGTTCCATCTATTCACTGTCTAATCTGATCATGCATATATCAGCAAGAAGTATTAAGGCATCATCATCAATCAGATATACATCAAGTTAACTTGTGAGGATCAAAAGCACTTCTAAATAAAATCTTATGAGTACCAACACATTTCCACACATCATCAACAGATTGTAGCCATCATTAAACAGAGCAAATAATTGTCTGAACCATATCATACCCATTTTCTTGAGTCTATCCCACTACTTTTCTTCAAACGAACATATACACGACTCTGTCCATAGAAACTTGCGTATGTATGCGTGTACACTTCAAGAAACTCGTGTATAACCACCTTTCCCTGAATATAGGATTTAACAGTAGGATGATGTAGAAACTACTTCCAGCTTTTGTCTGAGATATTCAAATGTCTCTCTAGGCAGTGGTTTAGTGAATATATCAGCAACCTGTTCTTTGGAGGGAACATACTCCAATTTGACCTTTTGTTCAAGCACTTGTTCATGTAGGAAATGATATTTGATGGGTATGTGCTTGGTCTTGGAGGGCATGACTAGATTTTTCAAAATACTGATGGCGCTTGTATTATCACATAGAATGGAGATGGGTGGAGTACATGTGATCTGAATATCTTGTAAGGTTTTGCATCATCCAAAGTAATTGTGTGTAGCAAGATGCAACAGCCACGTATTTTGCTTCAGTTGTAGATAATGCAATTGAACTTTGTTTCTTGCTAAACCAAGACACCAACCTGCAACCCATATAGAATGCACCACCACTAGTGCTTTTTCTCTCATCAACACTTCCTACCCAATCTGCATATGTATATGCATGAAGTGTAAGATCTGTATCTCTAAGATACCATAAACCAAAGATCTGTGTTCCTTGAAGATATTTGGAAATTCTTTTGACTGCCTGAAGATGTGATTCCTTTGGATTTTCTTGGAATCTTCCAACTATTCCCACTACATGCACGATGTCCGGTTGGGTACCTGTTAGATAAAGTAGACTGCCAATCATGGATCTATAAGTTGGTTGATGTACCGCTACTGATTCATGAGTTGAGATGAGACTAAATCCTATTTTCATTGGAGTACATACTGGTTTAGAATCTTCCATGTCATACTTTTTTAGGATCTATTTGAGATATTTGGTTTGTGAGAGAAAAATACCATCTTTATTTTGTTGCACTTGTAGAACAAGAAAGTAGGTAAGCTCACCAAGCAAGGACATTTCAAATTCTTGCTGCATTACTGAAGAAAAATTCTGACTTATGGATTCTTCATTGCTACCAAAAATGATATCATCAACATACACAACAATTATTAGCAATTTATCAGTGTCCATCTTGTATATAGATTTCTATCTGCTGACCCCTTTGAAAAAACTTGTTGGTGGAGATATTTGTCAAGATGGTAATACCATGCCCTTGGAGCCTGTTTTAGACCATAGAGAGCTTTCCTGAGTTTGCATACAAGTTTTGCATAATTTCCAAGGATGAATCCTTCTGGTTTTTCAATATAGACTTCTTCTTCTAAGTCTCCATTGAGAAAGGCAGATTTTACATCCATTTGGTATACTTTGAATTTCTGAAAACTAGAAAGAGCAAGAAAAATTCTGATGGCTTCAAGCCTAGCAACAAGTGCAAAAGTTTCTTCAAAGGTCTATACCTTCTTGTTGAGTATATCCTTTAGAAACAATTATGGCCTTGTTTCTAATAACTTCTCCATTTTCATTTAGCTTGTTTTTGAATATCCATTTAGTTCGTATGATATTCTTACCATGAGGTCTAGGAACTAATTCCCAAGTATTATTCTTTTCAATTTGCTCAAGTTCTTCATTCATGGCCTTGACCAAACATTCATCTCTGCATGCTTCATTTACATTTTGAGGTTTAGTGGAAGATAGTAATGCTAGATAGCTTGAAGCTTCGACAATGATTCTTCTAGTCTACACACCTACCCCTTTTTCTCCTAAGGTTTGAGCTTCTGGATGATTTTTCTAAACATACTTGGATGGAGTCTTTTCTTCTATTGTTATCTCTTCTTCTGCTGCTTCACTAGTTTCTTCTTCATAATCAGTGTGATTTGATGTGGGAAAATGATCCTCATCTTCTTCATTGTCATAATCTTGGGTTTTTATCTGTTTGGGATTTTTGCATGCTTCATCAACCAAAACATCAATACTTTCAATAATTTTCCCAAGTCTTTTGTTGTAACATTTATATCCTTTACTTCGGGAAGAGTAGCCAAGAAGAATACCTTCATATGCTCTGGGTTCAATCTTACCAAGTTTTTCATCAGTTCTTTTGATGTAACATTTTCTTCCAAAAACTTTGAAGTATTTTATAGTAGGAGCCTTACCATACCAAAGTTCATGTGGAGTTTGAGTGTTGTTTACCTGAACATTTGATTGATTGAGAATAATGACGGTGGCGAATGCAGCTTCACCCTAGAAGGTTGCAGGAGTTCCAGATTCATCTAGCATAGCACGAGCCATTTGTTGAACAGTTCTGTTCATCCTTTCTACCACACCATTTTGTTGAGGAGTCCTTGCAGTGGAGAACTGCCTTTTTATTCCATGTTGTTCACAAAAGGAAAGAATTCGTCTGAGGTAAATTCCCATCCTCGATCAGATCTGAGGCATTTAATTTTGTGATCTTATTCATTTTCAACCAAAGATTTGAAGGCTTTGAAATTTTCAAATGCTTCATCTTTATGCTTTAGAAGACCTGTCCAACACATTCTAGAAAAATCATCAATGAACAATATAAAGTATTCTTCTCCATGAGGTGACTTTTTCCTTGATGAACCAAATAAATCAGTATGAACAAGTTCAAGAGGCTTACTAGCTGACCCTTCCTTTTCGATGAATTAAGATCTAGTTTTCTTACCGAATTGACATGATTTGCATATAGTATTTTCAGGAATGTTGATATTTGGAAGATCACCAACAGCTTGGAATCTGCATGCTTTTCTTATTTGAGAAAAGCTTAGATGTCCCAATCTACTATGCTGTAGCTAGTTTTCATCATTTTTGCTTAGATAGCACTATTTTTGTCCTCCCTTGAGTATGTATAGGTTGTTTGGAGTTCTTTTCCTTTAATCATGGTTTCTCCTGTATCAAGCTCACGAAAAACACATCCATTTGATCGAAACACTACTTCATTTCCTTGATCACACATTTGACTCACACTCAACAGATTATGCTTTAAGCCATCAACATACATAACATTCCCAGCTTTAACTTTTTCTTTCAAGAAAACATAGCCTTTACCTTTTATGACAGCAGGAGTGTCGTTTCCAAATGAGACACTCTTTTCCTTTTCTAAGGCATTATATGAGTGTAGTTTTTCTCTGTCACCTGTCATGTGTTTTGAGCATCCACTATCGATGTACCATTGGTTTTCTTGTCCTTCTGCATATAAGGCTATACCACATCTTTCTGTTTGTGGATCTTTCTTTCTCCATATTTTTGGATTTAATGGAGTTTTCTCTTTTTGGGCTATTTGCCGAAATTTACTCCTGCATTCAGATTCTTGATGGCCAAAGTTGTTATAGATTGAGCATTCTATTTCATTTTTAAGAAGAGAAAAGCTATTATAGGAACTTTTCTTGATCCCTGTCACATTTCTTTAATTTCGTGCTTCTTTAGTCATGATAGTTTTGTAAGCAACACATTGAGCAGCTTTGTGTCCAAAATTATGACATGAGAAACATTGACCATTAAAGAAGTTCCTGTGATTATCGAATCTACTGACCTGTTGATTGTAGTTGAAGTTCCTCCTACTGACTTGTTGATTGATATTCTTTGAAGCAAATTGGGTATGATTTACCTGAGGTGGATTGTGGCTTCTATTCATCCTTGAAGTAAATTGAGCTCGATTCACCTGGTGATCTACTTTATGCCTTTGCTGACGATTGTCGAACTGCTTACTGCTCTTTGCTGCATCACGATAGCTTTTAGTAGAGGTTGACGACTTCTGTGATTGAGATGTTTCTTCAGTGTATCCAAGACCTGTCTTTATCAGAGGAGAACGTTGCACTTTGATAATTTCATTTAAGGTTTCTGATCCTTTAGCAAATCTAAGATTGAGAGCTTTTGTTTTCTCAAGATCCTTTCTTAGACCCACAATTTCACATTCTAGCTTTTCATTGTGTTTTTCTCTTTCAGCAAGTTGGAATGTCAAGGTATCTAAATCATATTCTTTTCTTCTAAAAAAATGTTGAGTTTAGAGATTTCTTCATAAAGGTCATCTTCATCTAAAGCATCCAAAAAATCATCATCTTCATAACCCATCAGAAGTCTATAGTCATTACTATTTTCATCTTCATCACTATTTGATAAACCATCACTATCTTCATGAGTATAGTACCTCTTTTTACGTACACTTTGTTTTCTATTCCATTTTGCAGTTTCCTTCCCTTTATCATATTTATCTTTATGAGGACATTTGGTAGCATAATGACCGACTCTACCATAGGCAAAACATTTGAAAGGTAGTTTACCTCTGAATCTACCGAAACCTCGTTGAAGATTCATGACAAAGTTTGCTTCCTCTTCTTCTTCTGAAATATGTCTTGATTCATTGAGTTCTTCTTTTCCTGTTGCTGAAGCTCTAAATGTAGCTTCTCTCATATCTATTAGACCTCCTTTTCTCATCTCAAAGGCAATTAAGATTCCTTGAAGCTATGTCATAGTAATAGTCTGTAGATCCTGCTTTTATTCTATGGCAGATAAGGATCTTAAAAAAATTTCAACTAAGGTAACTTCCTTTATCTCTTCACCCAAATTCTTCATGCAATTAACAATCTCATCAATACGTAAGAAGTAACTAGCTACACTTTCATCATTATGCATCTTGAGAGTTTCATATTGAATTATGAGAGCTTGCAGTTTAGCACATTTTACCTGAGAGTCTCCTTCGTAGATTAGAGCGATTTTGTCCCATATTTCTTTGGCTGATTTGAGCTGCATAACTTTGACAAACTCTGATTGTGACAGACTTCCCAATAATGTATTAACAACCTTGGCATTGGTTCCATATTGCTTTTACCTGCTGCATCTGTAGGAATTGCTGATGGAAATATATATCCTCCTTCCACAATTTCCCAAACATCTGTTCCAAGAGATTGAAGATAGGTTGTGGTTCTTACCTTCCAATAAACAAAGTTTCTCCCATCAAAGATTGGCGGTCTGATGGATCCCCCACTTTCTTGATTACTCATGATGATGGATCTTCCTCTAAGTGATCAAGTTTCTTTTGAAGGACCTGCTCTGATACCAATTTTTGGAAATAATACTGAGGAGGAGGGGGGGGGAGGGGGGTGGTGAATCAGTATTAGAAAATCAATAGCTTTCTCATTTCCATAATCAGATTCATGTACGTTACTTCAGTTAAGGGAACTCGCGTGTACATGCAATTTTGTTTAGAGCAACTAGCGTATATCCGCAAACTTATGATTCAGTTAATTCATCATATATTGATCTTTAATCAGTGCATTAGAACCATATAAATAGTAACCAGGTTCAGTAAAAATAGAATAGATCATCACACACAATAAACACACATGAACACCAAGATATAAGGTGGAAACCCAATGTGCGTGAAAACGGCCTGTTGTAATCATCTCTGTCTTCTTTTTAATAATAAGAGAATTCTGTTTACAATTTTTGTACTGGTCCAGTCTTATACCAGTATGCAGGCTTCTACCTACAGAAGGCTGCAACCTTCTCTTGTTCTCCAGCTTCTCCTAGAAGGGAGCTACAACCGCTAGCTCTTGTACCAACTGATATGTTTACTAGTACATAGGTACTGGCCTACAGAAGGCTACAACCTTCTATTTTCTTCCAGGGACCACGTTTCATAAATTTTCAGACTGGATCCATCAACAACTTCATTCAATCATCAAATATATCTGCATCAACCAATCTCCTTTTGAACCAACCACAACCGAATCAATCAATCACTTCGATCATTTAGAATGTCATCACTAGAATACAGTAACCAGAACCCAAGCAATAACCCAGAACACTGCAATAGCAAATAGAAGCAACTAAAACATATTTTATAAGGTATATGCCACTTCCATGTGTCAAACCTGCGTGCATACGTGCTTCCTCAAAGCGAACCAGCGTACAGATCTGCAAATCAAATTTATGATGTATATTCTATTTTGATATGAAAAACCAGTGTGTATATGCTCCTTTTCTAAAGTGAACCTATGTACAGATCTGTAAAAGATGATTTAAACATAACAATAGTTCCAGACTTCAATCATACCCATATCATCATATTTACAGACTACAACATGTGCCAGTTATTTAGATACATGATCAAACCACATAAAGATAATTCAATTCAAGCCTTAAGATCTTGATACATCATTAGATCTTATCCTTCATCAAGCACTAAGGTTCTTCTTTGGTTTAGATCAAGCACAACACCATAAGCCAATAACCTGCATATTAGATCTCACACTATATCAAATATTCGATACTTTCACACCTTGGCCTAATGATCTTCTCCTCCTTTTATAATTTTAGGCCTTTCTCAATACCATGGACCAAAACCACTTAGGACCAATACCTTGGGCCAAATACCTGGGGTCAATACCTCAGACCCGATACCTTGGACCAATACCATGGATCAAAATACCATGGACCACATACTTCGGAACAAAAATTTAGTTTTCCAAGGTATACACACTTTTCCTTTTGTGAAAGTGTGTGTGTACGTATACATGACTTGTATACAGTGAACCCGCATGTATACGTGGCTTGGTCAATGGTGAACCTGCGTAAACCTCTCTTTCTTCATTCTGTGTAGTCTGATTTGTAGCTCTGTGTTGTTAACCTGTAGTATTGTGATCTGTCATCGGAGTGAGTTGCTTTCTGAATTGATTCCTTGAAGCTACCCTTCATTTCATCACACTTGTAAATACTCATGTCATGCATTCTGTCACATCTAATATCTCTTCTGTATATTCATCTAGTTACCATATACAAGAGAGTTGTTCTGCTACAAGTGGGTTGCCATCAAGTACAACACATACATCATAATTCCAACACCACTTTACCATCCAAACGGGTCAATTCCACCTACCACATGTATGTTCACTAGTGTGCCATGTCATCTCTCTATCCAGTCACTGCCACATTATCTAGCATGTAATTCTACCTCATATTTTTATCCTTTCCACCTATCTAAGGTCCACTGTCAGTTTATTTTTAAAAAATATAGATCTATGTCTTTCGAAAGTTGGAATAGTTTCTCGATGCCCAGAGGCCCATATTCCTTGATACACATCTTACTACCTCATCAAATAACTAGCTTAGCTTCCAAGTCATATCAGACAACAAATCATGGTTTTCCATCTTTCACTGGTACCACCTGGTTGCCACATCACCATTTATTTGAATAAATCTAGTATATGGTCACTTTTTTTAGTGCTTCTTTGTTATTCAAAAGGCCTAGATGTGTTCTTTGTTATACCTCAAATGTACCAAATACAACTTGTATTATGGAACCAAGACACTTAAAATGTTGACACTATCCATTCTACCACTTGAATTTGAATCTAGAGAAATAATCATAAAACCCTTATATTATATAGTTATAGAATAATTGTCTAACCCCTAGATTATATGGATTTCTTAGATGTGCCCAAATATCTTAGATAGCTTAACCAACGTAAATTTCCTTTAATTCAAAACATGTTTTCTCATGAATCCTTGGGGGTTTGACTGAGTTCCATATTAGAAAGGTCTCTGAGAGGGCTATCCAACTAAACACTTTACATGTGCTTTTGAACAATTTACCTATAGAAAAAATACCATAAAATTTAGGCTACATCTCATGAGTAATATTCACCAACACACTCTCCCTAAAGTTTTATTCACTTGTTCACTTGACATCAATGGCTAGACTTAACACCAATGGCAATATTTTTGTCAACAATATCCCCCTTTGAAATTGCTCGCATGATCCAAACTTTTACAAGAATGCAACAACAGAAATAAAACTTCATTTCATTAATATCAAAGAACTCAAATATGCTTACATACATAATTAAAATAAATTAGCTCAGGTTATGGTAGTTTATCTCTGAGAAGAGATGTGGTAGCTACATGCCTCTAAACTGTGTAACAATGGCTTGAAGGCCTATTTATTATTTAGAAACAATGGAAAACCCTAAACATCTAAAAACCTAACCCTAGGAGATGAAGCACCAAACTATGGGCCTCGTTTGGGTAAATTGGTACATCATCTTCTCGGGGTCATAACTTTGGTATACGATCTTTGTTTGACGCGCACAATACCTCTCTAGAAAGATCTATCTGAGGACTATAAATTTCGATTACAAAAACTAGGTAAGGTTTTTTGTTTTCCAATTTTCCAAAAAAAAATGTTGTTTAGGGCCTCGAAATAGCTCTGAAAGTTCAAGACCCGAAAAACCACCAAAAATAGAAAATTGTGCTACGATTAAGGAAACTAAAAAACCGAAAGAAACAATGGTGGGATCCTAGTGGAATAGGTGGGTGGCTGCCAATATTGACCTGGATTAGTCCTCTCCCCTTAGGAAGCAATGGTCCCCATTGCATTGAGTGCCTCCATGAGATGGGGAAACTTCTGCTAAACTTGGTCCCTAGTGAGCCACTTGCCTTAGTGTAGGAGTTGGCCAACTTTGACAACCTGATACAATTGGATCTTCTACTAGTGAGTGTTCTTGATCTATGTGTCCATGATTTGATCAGTTGTGGCCTGTTCCATGTAGTCTGGGTTTAACTCTATTGGTGTGAGTTTTTCTACAATGTTTGGTGTGTCAAGTAATGGTGGAAAGTATGGTTGAAGGCAGTCCACATTGAACATTGGGTCCAAGTGAAGGAATGGGGGAATGTTGACCTCAAAATAATTGTCTCCCAAAACCTTGGTAATGGTGTAAGGCCTATATCGGAGTGGTCTAAGCTTGTGATGGGCTTCAGTAAGGTGTTCTTTCTACAAATGCAGCCAAACTTTCTCACCCACCTGAAACTTGTGTGGCACCCAATTTTGATCATGTTTCTACTTGTACTTGGTATTGAACTTATCCAAGATGTCATCAACCTACTGGTAGATGTGTTGGACGTGTTCGATAAATCTGGTTACTTTATTAGCCTCAAAAAGTACATGTGTTGATTTTGTCTGTCTAGTCGCATGAGGAATGGCAACATCAATCAAACACAATGGTTGAAATCCTAGACCCAGATTATGACCATTCAAGCTATGGATAACTCTGTTATAACTGTGTTTCCCAGGGAAGGCTCTCATCCCAGGTTTGTAGATGCTTGGAGTTGTACATGCAGAGTATATGCACTATCATCCTATTGACGACCTCTGTTTATCCATCACTTCAGGGATGGAATGCAATCGACTTGGTAAGCTTGGTGTCCAGTAGTGTCTAGAGGCTTGACAAGAATCTACTCAGGAACCTACTATTCAGATATGCTATAATAGTCTGCAAGACCCCAAAATGTACCCGCACTCATTCAAAGAAGAGTTTTGCAGTGTCCTCTATTGTGATACTCTTCTTCCAGGCTGCCAATATAGGCATATTAGAAAATATGTCCATGAACACAAAGATAGTCATTACCATGCTTGGTAGAAGGGAGGCCAGACATATATTCCATGGAGATGGATTCCCAATGTTGGCTGGGAGTAGGAAGAGGAGTGTATAGGCCTTGATTCTTCATGGTTGGCTTGGCGGTGGCATAGGTAGTGCAGGATCTAATATATTTCCCAACATCTTGTCGGAGTTTTGACCAATAAAAGTAATTTTGTAGTATGAACAAAATTTTCTCCACACCAAAGTGTCTTATGACACGACCATAGTGGGCCTCCCAAATCAGCTTGGAACTCTTACTTGAAGTAACAAAAGGGTGGCCCACGTAGCATAATAATGCATCCTAGAGGTGGAAATCAAGAACTTACTTGCCATCTACTAGCATCTCACATGTGGAGGCAAAATCTAGATCATTTTTGTATAGTTGCATCTATACAGAGGTCTCGTGGCCATAAGAGTTGAGAAAAATAGTCAATGTTGCAATTGGGGGGCAGTTGAGGCAACCTGCAACATGATTGGTGCTTCCCTTTTTGTATTTAATGTTCCAGTGGAATTTTTGCAGATATGTAGACTAATTCTGATGGAAATCATTCTACAACTTCCCTTGTGTCTCTATAAACTAAAGAGGTTAGTGATCGGTGTGGATGAACATCTCCTTCCCTAGAATGTAATGCTTCCATTGCCGATAAGCCTACACGATAGAATAAATCTCTTTATCACAAGTGGGGTACTTCCGAATTGTATCAGAAAGTGTCTTACTATGAGAGGCCACTCGATGCTTGTGCTAGGTGAGGATTGCACCAATAACATAGTTGGAGGTTTTTGTCCCAATTTCAAATGGTTGTTGTAGATTTAGCAATGTGAGTACCAGCATAGAGCATAGGTGGCATTTCAAATCAATGGATACCTTTTGTTGGGACTTGAACCAAGAAATATTTCCTTTCACTCCACCCTGGTAATCTGACTCAAAGGCCAAGTGATATGGGAGAATCCGAACATGAACATCTGATAAAAATTTGTAAGGCCCAAAAAGTTGTGAAACTCTATTAGAGTTGTCAGAGTTGTCCAATCCTGAATGAATTAGATCTTACTCGGATCAACATGCACGCCTCACTCATTTATGTTGTAACCTAGATATTGGACCTAGATCATGCCAAAGGTGCATTTAGCCAAGTTAGCACACAGTTTGTGTTGCCACAGGGTTTGAAAGACCTTATGAATGTTTTGCAAGTGTTCTTCCCAACTCTTACTAAATATGAGGATGCCATCTCAATAAAAAATCACAAATGAGTTGGTGAAGGGCCGCAAGATGTCATCCATTAGCGTCATAAAAGTAGCAGGGGAATTTGTCAACTTGAAAGGCATAACCAACCATTCAAAAAGGCCTTCCTTGGTTTTGAAGGCATTCTTCCATACATGTATGGGATATATTGGAATGGTGATAAACAAACTTCAAGTTGATCTTATTGAAATACTTGGCCCCATTGAGTTGGCCTAGAAGGTCATCAATCCATGGGATTGGATACCTATTCCTGAAAGTGATTTTGTTTAGTGCTTGATAATCAATTCAGAGCCTCCAAGTCCCATCCTTCTTTTGTACAAGTAAAATCAGACTCCCACACGGCAAGGAATTTGGTCGAGTGTACCCTTTTGTAACAAATCCTAGATTTTCCACTTGATCTCTTCATTTTCCATAATAGAGAAATGACATATTGGCCCGTTGGGTAGAGTTTCTCCAAAATTTAGATTTGTCAAATTCTTAACCTAACAGTGCAAGGGTACCCTTATGGGTGAGGAGAAGATGTCCCTGTATTCTTCCATGACATTATCTAGTTTCTTGTGTTGTGTGGAGAAACCCTTCCCAGGGGCCATGGATGTGACCATGATATTCCCCTCACTTTGACAACAAATTAGAAAGAAAACAAATTTCCCATTTTAGGAGATGATCTTACTACATTTCTTAGCAAAGATCAAATAAATGGTGGTAGGCGGGGCTACCTCTGCTATCCTTTATAACTTATTACCCAAAGAAATAATAACAGTGCAAGGCCTCTAATAATATACAACATGACGCTTCCATAAGTATCGTTGGCCTAATAATAAATAAAAAACTTCAAGAGGGGAAAAATCACACAATACCTCATCCATGAAGGAATTGATGCTGTAGGAAAGGAAACATTGATTGCTGATGTAGAGATCTCATCCTTGGTGAAGCCAATGCATGGTGTATGGCTGCGGGCATGTTGTGGTCGGTAGGCTCAACTGCCTCACGACCTCTAGTGAAATGAGTTTCTTTAGGCTCCCATTATAACCAATGAATTGTAGCGACGAACCCTTCACCCACATCTATGAGTGGAAGAGACGTTCCCCCTACTTTGGATCTTTGGGCTCAATCTTCAATATCTTGGTGGAAGAAACAGTGGCAATGGGCTCTGCATCAATAATTTTCTTCTCTTTGTCATTCCTGTCGTCGGTTTCTAACTTAGAGTCAGAACATGCATCTGATTCTGAAGCATTTAGCTTGAACACCAGTGACTGCTTGGCTCAATACTCACTTGTGTTGTGAGTGGGGCTCTTGTGGAACTCACACCACTTTCCGATGTCCTTGTTTGTCTTCGTGGTGTTGTTCTTTTCTTGCAGCTTCGATGGGTTGTCTTGGGTTACCCCATATTTGCTTTGTCCTTTGTTCTACGGTTTAGGGGCATATTTTCCTTGCTACAGATTCACAAATACAAAGTCTCACTTCTTTTGTTTAAACTTCTGCTCAATGTTAACAACATATCGGTAGGTGGCACCAAGCGAGGAGATGTTTAGAAACTCCATCTCGTGCTAGATGTATTTGTGTAGAAAACTGTGGTAATTGAGTGCCATATGCTACTCAGAACCCTTGATACCCAACTACATGTGAAAGTTATGAAAACTATTTGTGAACTTCGATACATCTTGGTCCCTTCCTTGCCGTAGTGTGGTTCACTTTATGTGCTTATCTTCATAGCTCCTAATAGGGTAATACTGCTTCTTGTTGGCATCTTGGAAATAGTTCCAAGTGGGTGCAACTGAAAATAGTGAGGGTTCACTCTTGTCCTTCTGCTCATAGTAGGTTTCCCACTAGTCCTTGACATGGTTGGCAGCTTTGAGGAGTGAAAAAGTAATATTTTCCCTATTGAAAAAATCATGAACCAAAAAATACCCTTCTAATAGATTTAACCATCTATCTATAGTGTCTGCATCTATATGGCCTTAAAATATGGAAATATCAAAGTTGACTTGTACCTTGAAGGGAGTGGTGCCACCAAAGTAGCTATCAGATGAATATCCATCAGCTGTAGGCATCTGCTGAAGGATCTATGCAAAGGTCTCCATCATCGCATTCCTTTGTCACTTGAGGTCTTCTTCGAGCAATATTGTGAAGGGATCTCCTGCTCCCTCATCTTTCTTTTTTTCCGCCATGGATTGTTATTACAAAGGTTTAACTAGTTCGAGCCCTAACTCCTTATACCCTCACCTCATTGGGGACATGTAAAGAAAAATAGAGAAAGAGAAAACCACTTTGAAACCATTGATCCTGACTTACGCATGAACACAAAAAAATATAGATATAAACATAAACACGAAGATGTAGTATAAAGACAAATTCATTTCATTAATATCAAAGAATTGAAATATGATTATATACAAAATGGAAATAAACTAGCTCGTGGTATGGTAGCTTATCTTTGAGAATAGATGCGGCAAATGTTGTCACTCATTGCATTGTGGGTTTCAGTTGGTCAAGGTTTCCCAAGAGAAGTGAAGTTTGAAGCCACAT
This sequence comes from Pinus taeda, assembly GCA_000404065.3. NCBI lineage: Eukaryota > Viridiplantae > Streptophyta > Pinopsida > Pinales > Pinaceae > Pinus > Pinus taeda. The sequence goes on from APFE030134519.1 coordinate 124,297, forward strand.
TCCGAGGCCACAAATTTGCTTAGAGCCAAGTTAGTCCCACTCCATTGCATAGTTCCCAAAACAAGCTTTCTCACATTATATGGAAGTCCCAAAATGGACTTCTGAATCAGAAGATATGGCATGTTGAAGATCAGGAGTCTTGTTGCCCTGAAATGAAGGAAAATAGCTTATTAGAGGACCTCGGGCATAGCAAGTCAAGTATATTGGGAACCTCGCAATCCCACATCCCCCATTATCACAGTCCCTCACATCATCATATCGGACATATCGGTAGGACCCAAGATTTCAGTGGCTTATCAACAATCAATAGCGGGAAAATCCCGCATCCCACAGTCCCACATGATCCCCGCAATACGTGATGGGCCATTCTTAAGGAATTGCGAGGGGGAGAATCGCCAATATTGTTTTGGAGAATTTAGAATCTACAGATAAACACTAATTCACTAGACAAGTAGCTATTCCTAGAACAACAGTTTAAAGTGTTTTAGACTTTCCCTATAAGCAATAGATAAGAAGAGAGGATAGAAGGCCTACCTGTAGTTCCACTTTCCTCTCATCTCCCTTGTATCAATTCCATTGCTCCTTCCCGTACTTAAACCACTCGAAAATTAACCTGTCAACACAATAGAAGATGAAAACCAATCAAAGCATATGATCCATTAAATATAAATGAAATGAATCATAAGAAATTCATACATATAAGCATTATGAAAGAACACAAATATGGAAAAAGTTTCAAACACTTTATTAGATAGAAGAAGGAATTACAACCATCAGTGTCTGATTCAAAGTCATTCCTCTAGCTTGGATCCCATCCACATCACATCAAAAGCAAGACAAGCTTGTGGCATCACATCATTTGCTCCAAAGACAAGTCTCATAGCAGCATTCTCTCCTTACAATTCAACATAATCTAACCCCTGATCACTTAGATGAGTGCTCAATTTATAGGAGGATGAAGGAGGTTTTGTCATTAATGGTGACATTGAATGGCCTTCCATACTTAGAATTAGTTCCATGGAGGAAGGGATGAGAGTATAGGATGATCCTTAACTCATTCCTCATCCATTTTTGAGTTCATAGGAGTTGATAAGACAGGGAAACTTCCAGATGACTACACAAGATAAGAATATTCTCAAACCATATGTGAATTTCACTTATTCTTGCCCAACATAGGTGAAAGGAAGCCTAAGTGCTCTGCAGAGTGCCCTGGCAGTGGACTTAGCTGCTTTGCAGCGCACCTTCATAAGGGCTTACCTGTGCTGGTCCCTCTAGAGGCAATTTCTGGATGTCTTCAAGTCATGAAATTGTCTGGGAAGAAGGCATTCAAAGGGTTTACTTGTTTAGAGCATGAAACAACTGATTTTAGCATTTGATGAATCCTTAATCATTGATCTGAATGTTGGGATTTGATGTGCCCAAATGGATCTGTAATAGTTGCCCCCTAAAGCATGAAGTCAGAAAAATACCAATGTCAAATGAAATGCTTTACGATGTTATGAGGAGGTATCGAAGTGGTAGGTGACCTGCATCAATTACAATACATATATCATGATATTTGATTTTACATGAATAGCTGAGGGAAGGCATACCCATGCTCAGCTTATAAACTTTCATTACATGTACATAAAAAGTCGTCTATAGATATAGACCCATGATTGGAATGACCATCAATGTAAAGCCATTGTACATATGATTTAGTACTCTTGATATCGTAGCCCAGATGGATGAAACTAGATCTAGGGTCTTCAATATCATTCAACCGTTTGCTCAAGTACGAGTCTAACCATGTGAATATGTGATTTGAAGTCGAACATGGGAAGACACCATCTGATTACCAGCCGATGATATAAGTTGTTAACAGACGCGAGAGAAATCACCGACAATGATAATGATCCTCAAGGTATTGTAGTACATTCTACATGGTGTGAGTGGATGATTTGATGTCGAACACCATACAAAGTCTTTTGGTTGAAGGCCATTGATGTATGCTTATCGCCGAAAGCAAGAAACCTACAATTTGATGCATGCAAGCCTCAAGGTACTGAATGGGTGTTCCTAAGTCAACTTCTTAGATAATGAGTTGATGTCGACAAGAAGAGACTCATCAGAGGAGAGCCTTGATGTATCCCACATCAACGACACAAAATTAGTGCAGTGATTTTAGAGATGGAATTTGACTGACAACACAAAGTTCAGGAATGGCGGTCATGAAAATGAAGGTTTATGGTATTGCAAAAGATGGATTTTGACTAGATGACTTCTCTTGAACATGTCGGTGACATTAAAGTGAATTGGTAGCATTGACCAAAAACAAAGCAATGGATGGTATGATAGACCAACGGTGTGATAATCATCAAGCTAATAACCCAACCCAGATAGTCACGGTGATGGAGTGGAAGTGTCATGTTCAAGAGCGACCTGCTACCATAAAGTGGTTTTCCCGTTTTTCCATTTTCCCCAGTCATTGCTAACCAGTACTTCTTTATTTTTATCAAGTTTGAGGAGGATAACATATGCTTGTTGTATAATTTCACAATTCGAGAAAATCCATCGCTATTTGATGTTTTAACAAGTCTAGTGAAGGTGAAACTCGGCCTTGTCTAGATGAACAAGTTTGTTGCTATTTGATGTTTTTAACGAGTTTAACGACAAAGATAACTCGGTCATTTTCATGTTTAGAGAGTTTGAAAAGGTACAAAAAGAAAACTCCACAAGTTCTTTTTCATAAATTAATCTCTCAAGTCCGAAAAAGCGTAAAATAATACAAGAGAGATATCATTTCCAATCTATTAACGAGCTGGAAAGGACAAGCGCTCGACAATCTTTTCATATTTAGAGAGTCTGAAAAGAGCTTAAAGAGGACTCCATTTTGAGGAACGAGTGGTGTCTAGGGTAGCAACTAGTTCCGGTGATGTTGGAACTTCTCAAAACATGTTGATTTATGTGAAGAGGCTGGCTAATAAGACCACTCATTGCAACTGTTCCTCAAAAAAGGATGAAACAACCAAGTGAAAGCATATGATCATCTAAACGGATGGTGGCGATGGGATGAAAACAACCAATGCTCATCTGATGAAAGAGGCTGATAGAATGGAAATCACGAGGGTTAAAATGGAAATGGGTTCATTTTTACACAAGCTTGGACCATAATAAACTATGCTTGGAACTAGTTTCATTTTTACACAAGCTTGAAATGAGGAAAACCTATGCTTGAAATTAGTTTACATGCCCCCAACATGATGAAAGGGAGAGTCTCCTGTAACCATATGGAAGTCGCTGCGGTGAAGCAGGATGGTTATCCAACACTTTTTGGCTTTGTCCAGATAGGGACAAAGGTGAATGGGGTGATTTCCTTCACATAACGTACAAGGAAACTTAACTTTACCACTAGGTGCATGCCCCCCAAACTTCATTACATTCACCTAAGTAGACTACTTGTGGCTATCAGGTGAATGGAATGAAGGTTCTTTTACGAGATCAAGTGAAAGACATGACTGGAATTTTACGAGATCTAATCAAAGACTCAACTTGGAGCTTGGGACCTTGTTTCCTTTTTTTATGAGCTTGACACAAGACAAGGAACTCTGCTCAGATTCCTTGTTTCATTTTTTGACGAGCTTGACCCAAGACAAGGAACTATGCTCATACTCCTTGTTTCATTTTTTAAAGAGGTTGACACAAGACTAGGAACTATGCTCACGGACCTGTTTCATTTTTTAACGAGGTTGACATAGTAAAAGAACTATCCTCATATCCTATGATCACAACTCATAAGAGGTCATGAAGGAGAGATCTGGTTCCAGTGCCCCCAGTACATGATGTACAACATCACTAAATCGATCGTTAGTTGATGTAGGTATGGAATGGGTTGCCACATAATTAACCCATGGCGTGGATGATACCATTGGTACAAAATGACCATTTAGGGAAGATGGTTGACTAGGAGCCATATTTGGATTGGGGAATGAAAGCTGGTCAATGGTGACAATTCTGCCTTCATGCAGGAAACAAATCACTCGAAAGAGTGTTGAAACAATAGCTCTCATATCATAAAGATAGTTGCGCCCAAGAAGTAAATTGTAATCTAAAGGGTCTAGGACTACCATCACGTTCAAATAAATGATTTTTCCTCCCAAAGTAATGGGTAACTGAGGGAGGATCCCTAATGGTTGACTAGTTCCTATGTTAAAAGCCAACAGATTTTGGGTAACTGGCACAAGCAGCAGTGAACCGAGCGCTTGCCAAGCAGTTGAGGAAAGGATACTTACTGATGCTTCTTCATCTAGTATAGTGTCAGATACAATCATATTACAAACTTGTACTATGATATGGAAAGACACCTAAGATGGAAGATGGAATCCTGCCAGTCGATTCCAATCAAAGGAAGTGACTAGACTACTTGGAGGGGGTACCATAGAAACAAAAGAATTAACCCCTTGAGTTACAAGAGTGGGAGGATTTTCCTCCTGTCTTGATGGAACAGGAGGACTACCCCCAAGCTCATTAGAATATGAAGAAACAAAAAGAACTTGAGTGGTATCATATTCACTCTCTTCGAGAAAGGTACCATTAGTTGAAGGTGAAATTGGGTCAACTGTTACCTTGATCTGTTGATTTGAGTTGGGTATAGACTCATAGGATTCACTTTCAGAGAGAGTGGGTTTGGCCAATGGTTGATTTTGGTCAGTCAATTCATCAATTAGTGAAGGAATTAGGGAGAGTTTCTTGTAACCATATGGAAGTTGTTGCAGTGAAACAGGATTGTTATCCAACACTTTTTTGTCTTCATCCAGATAGGGACAAACGTGGATGGTGTGATTCCCTTCTTTCCATGAACTTTACTACTGCTATTTGATGGTGTGTCACCAACATGATATCTAAAAGTTGATGACATAGGATGATGTGAACGAGAAGACCATTCTTCTAAGATCTGAGGAATATCAGGACAATTTTGAAGAAGATAGTCTCCCACACAAAGTTTGCATGGATATTGAACTTTGTGAGGCTTGACGGGTGGTTTCTCATCAGATGTTGCATATAAAACAATGGTTGCTTGATTGCCCCTCTGCTGAATTTGCTTCTTATTCTCCTTCTTCCCTTTATTCTTCTTCTTAGCCACCTGGTTACTAGTGCGAATACTTTCACTAGGTGAAGATGAAGAAGGGGAGGAAGAAACAACTAAGGAAGAAGGAAAAGGATCAACTTTAGGATCAACTGGAGGTTGATTTTGTCCAGTTGGAGGAGTACTTGATTGCGGAGAAATCACAACATTTTGAACCAAGGAGGTTGAAAATAACCATACTAGCAAGCCAATGGTAAATCCTAGAAGGCACAATGTAGCCATATATGGAGCAACAATATTTCTAAAAGGAGGAAAAGGACTAGGATTCCCATCAAAAGGAATTCCTTGATCGGTGGACTCCAGATTTGTCGCCATATGTTTGAACCTAAGATCAACTAAGGAGTGAGAATGGAGGATGTTATCTGCGGTTAGTTAATTTTATTTTAATCAAAGTAACATAACAAAACAAAAGAGGGATAATCTAGGCAAAATGTTTACCAAGCAACTGTGAACTGCAGAGTACCTCCTAGCGAACCAAGATGTATGGGTAGGCAATCTCCCTGAATGTTGTGTTCGGGGTATCCCAATGTATAAGGTGGTCAACTCAGTTACCTAAGGATGGATAGCAACCTAGAGTTGTCCTCCCATATGTACTTGAAAGTACATGGAGGCCGAATCGGTATAAGTACTATCTAATGCAAAACCACATAGTGAGAGCATTTCCATATACTTTACGTACTGCAACACCACCCTATATACTCGAAGGTATGTGGATGAGATACGACATAATCACGTACATGGAATGAGGTATCACACTCGGGATGTATTGCAGACAAGTTAGCAACAACTGCTTTGTTTTACGATGTTGGAACACGTCTCTAACCTAGACCTCTAAATGTTTTTCCTTAGGTGACAATGCTCCATTAGGTAAATTCAGATAAATTAAGTTCATCTTCTTTAGAATTTGCCTTTCAAGGTTCACCACGTGATGTATGTTTTCAATTCCTGAAATGCAACTAATATGATAAGCATTCTTTCCATTCAATTTAACAATGAAAATCCTTAGCTAGTAGGGATAGAGCAATCAGATCTTTGACAAAGAGCAAAGAGCACATCTAATGCAATTTCCCTAGCTATTCCTTTCAATAATTCACAAAATTTTTCAATGCAACATGCACGTATTTCTTTTCGATTCCCTTAATGTGAATATGACCAAAAAGGAAATATGCACATACAATCAATCAATCTTTCATATGAACAAAGACTTTTACAACAGTTCAAATTCGAAGGAAGAGAAGACTTTACAACACTTTCTTTTGAATGAAGATTAATAAATTATATCCTAACTTTGACTATAGGCTAATAATGACAAAGAAAACATTAAAGAAAAATTAATCAATCAAATCAAAGTAGGGCTGGCAAAGGAGATAATTTTTTTTTCTCTGAGACATGACATTCATTGATCAATTAACAAGCAAAAAAATAGAGAAAAGTCGGCAAAAACACTTTCCAAAGGTGGGAATTTAACCTAAGGTTGATCAACACAGGTCAAAGAGGGCCTAACTACACTGCAGAGCATTGTCCCTCATTCGAGGGTGCTCTGCAGAGAACTGTCCCCTGACCAAGCCTGAACTCATTTCTGAGAGGCCACTCAAGAGTCATCTAACCTCAATTTTTGATCAAAATTCAATGCAAAAGAGCTGAAATACAGTCAATGAACACAAATAAAGTCTACAAGAATGTCTTAGGAGGTGAATAAGCTACTAGGAAAGGTGATAGTTCCCCAGTGGAGTCACCAATTTGTTTTGGAGAATATAGCATCTATGGATAAACACTAATTCACTAGACAAGTAGCTATGCCTAGAACAATAGTTTAAAGTGTTATAGACTTTCCCTATAAGAAATAGATAAGAAGAGAGGATATAAGGCCTACCTGTAGTTTTGCTTTTCTCTCGTCTCCCTTGTATCGATTATGTTGCTCCTTCCCGTACTTAAACCACTTGAAAAGTGCCCTGTAAACACAACAGAAGACGAAAACTGATCAAAGCATACTATCCATTGAATATAAATGAAAGGAATTAGAAGCAATTCATACATATAAGCATTATGAAAGAACACAAATATGGAAAAAGGTTCAAACACTTTATTAGAGAGAAGAAGGAATTAAAACCATCAATGTTTGATTCAAAGTCATTCCTCTGGCTTGGATCCCATCCACATCACATCAAAAGCAAGACAAGCTTATGGCATCACATAATTTTCTCTAAAGTCAAGTCTCATAGCAACATTATCTCCTTACAATTCAACATAATCCTGCCCTTGATCACTTAGATGAGTGGTCAATTTATAGGAAGATGAAGGAGGTTTTGTCATTAATGGTGACATTGAATGGCCTTCCATACTTAGAATTAGTTCCATGCATGAAGGGATGAGAGGATAGGATGATCCTACACTCATTCCTCATCCATTTTCGAGCTCATAAGTGTTTATAAGACAGGGAAACTTCTATATGTCTCCACAAGATAAGAATATTCCCAAACCCTATGTAAATTTCGCTTATTTTCACACAGAGCAGGTGAAAGGAAGGCTAAGTGCTCTGTAGAGCACCTTGGCAATGGACTTAGTTTCTCTACAGTGCACCTTCACAAGGGCATACCTACCCTGGTCCCTCTAGAGGCAATTTCTAGATGTCTTCAAGTCATGAAACTGTCTGAGAAGGAGGCATTCAAAGGGTTGACTTGTTTAGGGCATGAAACAACTAATTTTAGGGTTTGATGAGTCCTAAATCACTAATCTGAATGTTGGGATTTGATGTGCCCAAATGGATCTGTAACAGATATGGTGTGACATTGTTAGGGAGGGACAAAATTCATTTACAAAGGAAAAACATTGCAAAACCAAGACAGGACTGCCCTCTTCTCTCCCCTCAACGTGGCATCGGCGCACCAACGTATCGGTGATGGGAAATCCCACATTATCGGTGATCTGTGGGATTTTCCTTCCAAGACTGCATGAGGGCCGATTCTACGATACAATGTATAAGATCATTGGGGAAGGCCAAAATTATTTAACTAAGGAAACCCATGAAAAAATAGGTTTAGGCAGGCCATTTTCTCTCTTCCTAGGGGCCATTTGGCGCAATATGATTGGTCCTTATGGCTGATGTGGTAGCTGATGTGAGCATTACATGGAGGTATGGAAGGACACTTGGCATGTTGATTTGACGTTTTCAGGGATCCTTTGGGGGCATATTCAGGTGACACATGCCACCACTTAGGAAGTGCTACGTGACACTAATGACATCATCAATCCCACTGATTGGCGATTGCATAGGCTAAAGCTTCTCCTGTACCAAAGACTCCCTCGGATGCCATATTTTATAAAATAGACTTAAAGGGTTGCTGGGTCCACCCCTTTCAAATGCCACATAATAATCAATCGCTCCCCATCTCTGGACAGCTCGGGATTAACTCTACCTTGATCAATGGCTCCC
>APFE030134519.1:133401-151429 GCA_000404065.3 Pinus taeda
AAAAATTAGTTTCCCATTTAGGCCCTACTGACACGTATCCCTCTCAGACCATTTCACATCCCCCCTCACTTACCATTTACCACTCATGACCCCCTCCGAAAACCACTCATCCTCTAATTCTCTCTTATATTGCGATTGGAATACCCTGGGTGGGTTGGATCCCGCAGATCGGTGATCACAAGGGTCAAGGGGAGATATCAAAGGAAAATAATTGGAAATCATCGGTATGCGGGATTCGAAGTAACAAAGGACTATCGCTTTAGGGCTAAGCGCCAAGTCAACCCTTGGTGATATTATGCAAAAACACAGAGGGGAACTAAGTTACAGGGGCCAAAGGTGATCGGGGCCCATTGTTCTATGATGTTTTTTAGAGTAAAGGTCCCGATACAGTAATACGCTAGGAACAAGGTACAGAGATTTAAAGGCGTACAGGTCGGCAATTGAAGTATTAAATAAAAGCATGGCGCATGGGCAACTCAGTATGGGGGGACTCAGCAAGATTAATAGCTCAACATGGATCTCCACTCAGTCGTAAATGTAAAGGAATTCCCTGAAAAACTCCACTTCTACTCTGTGAGAAGAAAAACCACGATTGATCGCTATCAGTCTCAGAGAGTGGGGAAATCAGACAATTAAAATGAAAGCGACAGGAACCGGCCGAGAAGAAGGAAAGGCACTCTAGCATAGAGACGTGGCCTAATTAGATGCCTTCATAGGAATAGCAGAGGGACACTTCCTCCCATCATCTTTCATTTTTCTCTATTTTCCATTTATTCTATAATTTATGTATGTTTTCAAGAAATGGATCAAATCCCAATTGTAATCCTTTTACGCTACGAAGACTTTCACGCTGAGACAACTAGTCTAGAATATAGTTGGATACTTTGGCAAATATATTTTTGTAATTATAACCCAAGCTCCCCATCTTCTTATAAATGGGGGGAAGAAACACTCGGAAAAGTTTCCAAAATTTCTCACTCGTAGGGTTTGAGTTCTATGATGTCATTTTTTCTACTTACTGTATTCATGGAGGGCACTAAACTGATGTTGGGATTAATGTATGGACTGGTTGTTTGGACCCTTTGGATTAATGAAACTCCCTATTGATTCCAAGCATAATGGATGTGCATCATGTTTTCTTGGTAATGTCATTACACTTGTGCATTTATTTCATTGAAATAGTGTTAATGGAGCTGTTGGTTTCTTGTTGGTTCATGGATTTATCTTAGCTACTTAATAGTAAATAGTACCTATGCATATCAAAGATTTACCTATGTCATTCATTAGCATTTAGTACCCGTAGAATTATAGATTTACTTGTGTTTGTGATTAGCTTACAGTGCCTGTGGTGGCTCAGATTTATTTTGGCTATTAAGTAGAGAATGATTCCCATATTAATATGTAGCTTGAAACCTTAATCAGTGATCAACTATTTCTTCCATTTCACCTTCCTTTCTCTTCCATATTTCTAATAGAATATATTGCTAATGATTCTATTTATTTACAACCATCTGCATATGTTTTCCTCCTTCTTTTCCTCCTCTCCATCACTACTCCAACTTCAGTTTTAAAGTTGTCACATTGTTGTGTGTCGGCCACCAGGAGAGTACATTTCTCTTTTAAGATTGTCTTGATATACCCCCTCATTTGAATCCCTGTATTTGCTTGAGTCCACCTTAATGAAGGATTATTGAACGAAGCCCCTCCTATTACCTTTTTATGTGACAATTGGAGTGTTGATAACCCCTCACGTATAATCTTTTATGCACTCATCTATTTAAGATGTCTGAGGCAATGGTCTACAATCAACCCAGAGGCTATATCTAGGAGGCTTTCTATCTCCCCTGCAACACTTATGCCACATGGTGCTAGATTTAGCTACAACATCTTTCTGGCGCCTTTGCTAGGGAATGTATTAGAATATTTTTCCTTGGGTACAATAAAGTCTTACATTTCCCCTCTTAGGTGAGAAAGAGAAGTGTGGGTTGAAGATCTCTCACCTTGGCGACTCCACTGTAAAATTTATGGTAAACATCTTAGCGACTCCACAGTCCCTATCTCTATTTGATCATCTTGGCTTTTAATCATCCCCATACTCACTTAGATCCTACAAAAACCCATAACTCTCCCTACTTTTGAAGCTGAAATCAATCACATAGGGAGATTTTCAAGATGACCCTTCCTGCATTCCTGGCCAACCAATTTGCCCCACTAGATTTCTCTTCTATTGCTAGCTATCCCAATCATGTCCCTGCATGTCGTGAGTGGAATTCCTATTTTCCTAGATTCAGTGGGAACACAAAGAAAATACCTAACCAACACCTCAAAGACTTTCATGAATGCGTGGAGAAACAAGGGATTTTTCTTAGATGTACAAATGAAGTTGTTCAAGTGGTCTTTAGATGAGGATGCTATAGTTCGGTTTAAAATGATACCTTGTGGAATCATATATTCTTTGAAATGTTTTCATACAACATTCTATCAATATTTCAAAAGAGTTTATCCACCAAATGCTCTATTTGAAGGTTGTTGCATACTTTGTAATGATGAAGATATTCTTGAGGTAAATAACCTTACTAAAGATGTATGTGAGAGCTCATTGCAAGAAAATATATAGTTACATCAAGAAGAATCTCCCCATGAGCATGATAGAGAAGAAGGAAACACCACTGAGATGCCAATAAACTCTTAAAGGGATTATTCAATTGAGCTTGATGCTTCTCCTTCTTATGATAAATATAACTCTGATGGGGAGTCAAGTGAGGTAGAGCTACCATAATCCAAGTTATGGGAAGTTGAACAAGAAGAAGAGGCCCATCAGGAGGTCGGCAAAGAGGCTCCAATCCATGATGCATATCTTTCACATGGAGGGAAATATCAAGGATCTCCTCCAATATATGATTCATAGGAGGAGGAAATGGTCATGATGGTGTAGAAGGAACTTTTTACCAGTAAGTGGGGATAAAGCTCCCAACAAGAAGTTTTTCAAGAAGAGACCAAAGCTTAATTGCTAAGAAATATTTCTACCAAGAATTCTCAACATACCCTCCAATCTATGACTCTTATAGTTCTGGTAGTGAAGAGTCTGTTGCAGATTTCCAAGATAATTGTCCCATTGAAAAATGGGCAATAAAAGAACAACAACCAGTTTTTCTTGGAAAGGATGAAGTTGAGGAGATGAAAGTTGTTTTTGGCTGCCCTAGCCAAGAGGATATTGGTGAGGAGAATGGTTATGAAACTAAGGTAGCTGCAAAATTTTCTTGCATATTCCATGACCATGTGGCTGAGTACATGAGTTTATTCTTAAGCCAACAACAGAGGTTGTTTCAGCAACATGCATCAGGTTCTTCATTTGCTAATTTTTCATGGTGCATGTTTATTTGTATATTTCTTTTTCAGTAGTATGAAGGAGTATGGTCCAATACTTTAATGTTAGCTTAGATCCATTGGAGGTTTGAACATACTTAGCCAAATTAAGCTCTGTGCATAAGTAGGAATGTACATAAATAAGCTCACCAGTTGAGCATTTACTTTTCAGTTGTTAGAATTTTTATTTGAATTTTAGATTAAGGAGGAAAGTCCCATGGAGATTTTGTTGATTACAAAGATTCATTTATTACTAACTCCATGCACAATGGTGAAGGATATTAGTTTGCAGGTTCTCAGTACCTTGCCAGCAAGTCATTGTCCCCAATAAGAGCCAATGTTGTCACTCACTACATTGTGGATTTCAGTTCGTCAAGGTTACCCAAGAGAAGTGAATTTGAAGCCACGTTCCTAGGCTAAGAAGCTCTCAGAGCCAAGTCAGTCCCACTCCATTGGATAGTTCCCATAACAAGCTTTCCCACAGTATATAGAAGTCCCAAAATGGAATTATGGATTAGAAGATATGACCTCTTGAAGATCATGAGTTTTGTTGCCCTGAAATGAAGAAAAAGAGCTTATTAGAGGACCTTGGACATATCAAGTCAAGCATATTGGGAACCCTGCAATCCGACACCATGCATCATAGCAGTCTCGCACATCAATTTATTGGACATATCGGTGGGTCCCAGAGTTCATAGGCTTATCAACGATCAGCGATGGGAAAATCCCACATCCCACAGTCCCGCATGGCCCCCACCATACATGATGGGACATCCTGAAGGAATTGTAGGGGGGAGAATCACCAATATGGTGTGACATCATCGGAGAGGGCTGAGATTCATTTACAAAGGAAAATCATGGTAAAACCAAGGCAGGGTCGCCCCCTTCTCTCTCCTCTACGTGGCATTGGTGTACTAACATATCGGCGACAGGAAATCTCGCATTATCCGCGATCTGCGGGATTTTCCTTCCAAGACCATGCGGGTGCCGATTATGCGATACAATGTATAAGATTGTCGTTAAAGGCCAAAATTATTTAACAAAGGAAACCCATGAAAAAACAAGGTTGGGTAGGCCATTTTCTCTCTTCCTGGAGGCCACGTGGCACAATATGATTCGTCCTAATGGCTAACATGACAGCTGACGTTAGCATGATGTGGCAGTATGGAAGTACACATGGCATGTTGATTTGGATTTTTTAGGGGTTCTTTGGGGGAATATTCGGGTGACATATGTCACCACTCAGGAAGTGCCATGTGGCACTAATGGTGTCATCAATCCCATCGATCGGCGATCGCACAAGCTAAAGCTCCTCCCCTGCTGAAGACTCTCCTGGATGTGATATTTTATAAAATAGACTTAAAGGGATGTTGGGTCTGCCCCTTTTCAAGGGCCGCATAATAATGAATCACCCCCTATCTCTGGATAGCCCGGGATTAACTCCACCTCGATCAATGGCTCGCAGACCTATTCACCCCCCGTCATGTTTCCCATTATCAGAGAGGGGGGTGTTCGAAAAGTGGTTTCCCCACCAGGACTCACTGACACATGTCCCTCTCATACCATTTCGCACCCCCCCTCACTTACCACTTACTTCTCATGACCCCTCTAAAAACCACTCATCCTCTCATTCTCTCTCGTATTGTGATTGTGATACCCCTGGTGGGGCCGATCCCATAGATCGGTGATCATAAGGGTCAAGGGGAAATATAAAAGGCAAAGCATTGGAAATCATCGGTATGTGGGATTCGAAGTAACAAATGAAAAAGGCCCTCGGGCAAGAGTCTAAAGGCTCTAGCACCTTAGGGCTAAGCCCCAAGTCACAACGCTCGGTCCTATTATGCAGAAACAAGGAAGGGGCTAAGTCACAGGGGGCCAAAGGAAATCAAGGCCCAATGTTCTATGACATCTTTTAGAGCAAGGGTCCCGATGTGGTAATGCTTCGAGAACAAGGTAGAGAGATTTAAAGGTGGATGGGTCAACAACTGAAGTGTTAAATAAAAGCATGGCGCATGGGCAACTCAGTATGGGGGGAATCAGGAAGATTAATAGCTCAGCATGGATCTCCACTCAGTCATAAATGTAAAGGACTACCGTAACAAACTCCACTTCTACTCTATGACAACTAAACCGCGATTGATCACTATTAGTCCCAGAGAGTGGGGAAGTCAGACAATTAAAATGAACGTGATGGGAACCGACTAAGCAGTAGGAAAGGCACTTTAGCACAGAAACATGACCTAATCATAGGCCTTCATAGGAATAGAAAAGGGACACTTCCTCCCATCATCTTTTAGTTTTCTCTATTTTTCCGTTTATTCTGTAATTTTTCTCTGTTTTCAAGAAAGGGATCAAACCCGACTGTAATCCTTTTAGGCTATAGAGCCTTGCAAGCCAACACAGCTAGTCTAGTAGACAATTAGATACTATGACGAATATATTTTTGTAACTGTAACCCAAGCTCCCCCTCTTTTTATAAATGGGGGGAAGAAACACTTAGAAAAGGTTCCGGAATTTCTCACCTGTGGGGTCTGAGTTTTTTGATGCCATTCGTTCTACTTGTTGTATTCATGGAGGGGACTAAACTAATGTTGGGATTAATGTATGGACTGGTTGTTTGGACCCTTTGGATTAATGAAACTCCCTATTTATTCCAAGAATAATGGGTGTGTAGCACGCTTTATTGGTAATTTCATTTCACTTGTGTATTTCATTCCCTGAAATAGTGTTAATGGAGTTGTTGGTTTCTTGATAGTTCATGTATTTATCTTAGCTACTCAAAAAGTAAAAAATACATGTGCATATCATGTATTTACCTTTTTTATTCGTTAGCATGCAGTACCTGTGTAATTACATATTTACATGTGTTTGTGATTAGCTTACAATACTTGTGGTGGCTCAGATTTACTTTGGCTATTAAGCAGAGAATGATACCCATATTAATATGTAGCATGAAACCTTAATCAATGATCAACTATTTTGTCCATTTCACCTTCCTTTCTCTTCCATATTTATGCTGGACTATTATTGCTAAGGATTCTATTTATTTACAACCCTCTCCATATGTTTACCTCCTTCTTTTCCTCCTCTCCACCACTACTCCAACTTCAGTTTTAAATCTGTCTCATTGTTGTGTGTCGACCACCAGGAGAAGACATTTCTCTTTTAAGTTTGTCTTGATATACCCCCTCATTTGAATCCCTGTATTGGCTTGAGTCCACCTTAATGAAGTCTTATTGAACCAATCCCCTCCTATTACCTTTTTACGTGACAATTGGAGGTTTGATAACCCCTCACATATAATATTTCACGCACCCATCTATTTAAGATGTCCTAGGCATTGGTCTACAATCAACCCAGAGGCTGTCTCTAGGAGGCTTTCTATCTCCCCTATAGCACTTGTGTCACAGGGTCCTAGATTTAGCTACAACATCAGCTACATGCCTCTCAACTATGTTACAATGAGGCTCGAAGGCCTATTTGTTATTGTGAAATAATGGGAAACCCTAAAAATCTAAAAACCTAACCCTATGAGATGAAGCACCAAATTATGGGCCCCATTTGGGTAAATTGGCACATCAACTTCTCGGGGTCATAACTTTGGCATACGATCTATGTTTGACATGCATGATACCTTGTTAGAAATATCTATCTAAGGAATATAAATTTCAACTTCAAACATCAATCAAAGTCTTATGTTTGTCCGGTTTCCAAAAAATGACATTTAGGGCCTCAAAATGGCTCCGAAAGTTCAGGGCCCTAAAAACTGCCAAAATAGTAAATTGTGCTACAATTAAGGAAACTGAAAAAATAAAAGAAACAATCATGGGGGTCTAATTGGAATAGGAAGTTGGTCACCAATATCCATCTTGATCATGGAAATACCACAAAACATTGCAGGTCATTGATGGGAACTCCACCACTTGACCACACTAATCATGGTACTGGTTGCACATTCTCCATTTTTGTTGTTTTTCTCACTCCCCCCCTTTGATTCTAAGAAGCCAGTAATTATATTCCATTATACCTTTCCAATGTTTACTTCTTGCCCCTTTGGATATCTTCATATCAATAACCAGAAGGCATCACATCATGCTAATGTTTGCTCATCATAACAATGTTTTCTTACTGTTCCCCTTTGATATCAATGTAAATGTGTTTAGTAACTCCCCCTAAGTTTATTCTATTCCCCTGGACCTGTCAAATCCCCTAAGCTTGATATCTATTATTTAGTTATCCCTGCACTTATGTGGAAAACTACCATATTTTCTTTTGAAGAAGGCTAGTTAAGAGAAGAGGGAGAAACTACTCCCAACTTTTGCCTTAAATACTCAAAAGGTTCTTGTGCAAGAGGCTTGGTGAATATGTCAACAACTTTTTATTTTATGGAAATATACTCTAGGCTCACAATATTATTGGAAACTTATTCTCTAATAAAGTGGTACTTTATGGGAATATGCTTAGTTTTTAATTCAGAACATGATTCTTGGATATGTTAATATCCCTTATGTTATCACATACGATGGGAATAGGATCTACATAAGTTATCTTCATATCCTGTAAGGTTTTATTCACCCATAAAACTTGAGTGCAACTAGGTGTAGCTAAATTTTATTCGGATTTAGTAGTAGAAAGAGGCATGGATGTTTTCCTTTTGATCAACCAAGCCACTAGGCACTCTCTAAGAAAGAAAACACCTCCACTAGTGATTTTCCTATCATCTATGTCTTCGACCGAATCAACATCTGTATATGTAGTTAATGAGATTTTTTTACATCATGGATACCATAGCCCATAATCCATTGTAGCTCTCAACTATTTGAATATTCTTTTGACTACTAACAAATGATTTTGTTCAGGGCTGATTGATATCTAGAAACAACACCAACAACTTACCTAATGTCTATTCTAGTAGTTATTAAATGTAAGAGGTTTCCTATTATTGACCTGTACATTATTTGATCTACCTCAAGTGACTGATCATCTTTTATAAGCTTACATCCAGTGACAATTTGAGTACTAACAAGTGAGAAATCTTCTATTCCAAATTTTGTCAACACTTATTTGAGGTACTTGCCTTGGGAGATGAATATCCCTCTTACTGATCATGTAATCTGTAAACCAAGAAATAATGGAAGTTCCCCAAACATGGACATTTCAAATTCAGCTTGCATATCAATAACAAAATTTTGACTAAGTGCCTCTGCATCACTACCAAAAGTAATGTCATCAACATAAAAAACAAAAATTAAAATATTTTCATTTCCAGCTTTGATATACAAATTCTTCTCTACTACTCCTGTTTTGAATCCATTTTGTAGTAGATATTTATCTAATCTAGAATACCATGCCATAGGTGCTTGTTTAAGTCCATATAATTCCTTTTTAAACCTACATACTTCCTCATAAATTTCTAACATTTGAAAACCTTCAAGTTGTTCAATATAAACTTTTTCCTCAACCGCACCATTCAAGAAAGTTGATTTCACATCTATCTTATATACCTTGAACTTTTTGTGACTGGAAAATGATAAATTCTAATAGACTCTAATATGTCTATAGGGGAAAAAGTTTCATCAAAATATAAACCTTAAACATGAGAATAGACTTTGCATACTAATATGATGTTATTTCTCACCACTTTTCCATCCTCATTTAATTTACTCGTGAATACCCATTTGGTTCTCATGAAATTTTTGTTTGTTGGTCATGGAACCAATTCCCAAGTTATATTTTTCTCAGTTTGATCTAGTTCTTCACTCATATTGTTTATCCAATGTTTGTTTTGGCTTTCATAAGAGAAATATTTTGGCTCAATCAAAGACAATATAAAAACATGTGATTTATTGGGGGAATTCATCATTCTTCTTCTAGTTTGGACTCTTGCATCCAAATTACAAACAATATAATTCAAAGGATGATGTGATTCTACACATTTTGAGGGATATTTTAGATGGAGGGTCTTTGCTTCTTTATTGAATTATTCTTCAAAGTGTTCACCATCATCTTCGTTGTTGGCCTATTCATTTAGGCTGATATATGTTGGTTTCTTGTGTTCGAGAGGAATAGACTCATCCACTTAGACATCAATGTTTTCAACTATTTTTCTAAATATTTTATTGTAACATCTATAACCCTTTCTCTTCGTTGAATATCCAAGAAATATTCCTCCATATTCTCCTGCATCAAACATACCAATATTATCATCATTATTTTTAATGTATCACTTGCTGACAAAGGCTTTAAAGTTCTTTATTGTTGTTGGTTTCCCATACCACAGTTCATAAGGGGTCTTGTCACTCTTTGGATTGAAGTGAGATTTATTTAAAATATGTATTATTGTATGAATAGCTTCATCCAAAAACCTACTTGGTATATTTCTCTTATCTATCATTGCTCTTGCCAATTATTGTACTGATCTATTTGCCCTTTCATCCATGCCATTATTTTGTGGAGCATTTGCAATGCTTGATTGTCTCTTTATGCCATGCTCCTTACAGTAATCATCCAACATGTTAGAAGTAAACTCTCCACTCTTGTGTAATATTATACACATTAATTTGTAGTCAGTTTAATTTTTCAGCCATGGTTTTAAAGATTTAAGTTTTTTCAAATGCTTATGATTTTTCTTTTTAGAATGAAACCAAAGTAAGTTTGCTATAGTCATCAATAATATGCATAAAATATAGCTCACCACTTGGAATCTGAATTATTGCAAGACCGCATAATTCCATGTGGACTAGTTGTAAAATCTTCTTGGACATGTTTTGTTTGCTCTTGAAGGGCACTTGAATATCCTTACCAACTTGGCATGATTACAAATTGTGTTAGTTGGTTTAGAGATCTTTAGCAAGACCATTACAACTTCCTTGTTACCAAGTTTCAAAATATTGTCGAAGTTGAGGTTTCTTGACATTTTGTTTCATAACCAATTCTCATCATACTTTCCAAAACAACATTTCTCATTCTCTTCATTTAAAATTTATACATTGAGGTTTGTTTTGGTAACTTTGGCCACTACTTCTCTTGTGCCTAATTTTTTTTAATTCACAACCTTTAGAGCAGATCAAAAGGACATAATATTCCTAATCACAAATTTGACTCACACTCAACAAGTTGTGTTTGAGTCCATCTACAAAGAACACATTCTTAGCTTTGTCTTTTCCATTTACCAGGATAACTATATCGTTCCCATGATTTTTCCTCAAGCATCATTTCCAAAAGTTACATTTCTTGTTTTGTGTTCTTTTAAATTTAAAAATTTATTCATGCCACCTATCATATGCTTTGAAAGCCCACTATCTACATATCAATGACTTCCCTAATTTCGGGCATACAACACAATGCAACACTTTTTATTACTTTCTTCCTTTTTTTTCTTCCATACAATGGGTTCTTCTTTATCTTTACTGATCTCAGGAGTTGCTCAGAATTTTTTAATATTACATTCAGTTGCCTTATGCCCATAATTATGACAATTATAAAATTTAATCATATCACACAAAGGAGAAAAATAATTTCTTTCACTAATAGCATTCCTTTTTAAATTGGAAAATCTCTTATTTGGCTTACATGATTTGTTTCTCTGATTTCTTATAAGCCCATTTCTAAATTATTCTTTAAAACCTACAATTTTATGTCCATAATTTGTGCATGTAAAGCAGTAACCAGGAAATATATTCTCATACTTAGGAACTATTTGTCTACTGATTTTTTGTTGGCTTCTTCTATGAGGCACAAAAATATATTTGTTGATTTCTTGCTTGAACATTATATATTTCCAATGGTTTTAACTTGAATTCTATTGTAACTGTTGATTTTTATTTGTACCCATTTTTATCTTTATTTTATTATTTTTTCTTTGTTATTTTTGTTGTTTTTTTTCATTTTCTTTAGGTTTCTTGATTTCTAACAATTAGTATCATGCTGTCTTTGGGCCCCTCTGCATGCTCGATGATTGACAAAGGGGGGTACCAATTTTTGTCGTTTAGTGCCTATGGAACCAAAACCATGACCCTCATAAAATGAACCCTTGGTGCAAATATCAAGGATATTCCATGTCATTTGTTGACATCATCCTTTCACATGGAATACTCTAATTGGTGCCATGTGTCCCCCAAAGGTAGCCCACTTAGCCATCCAAATGGGATAATTCCATCTACCATATGTCTTTTCATTAATGTTCCACATCATCTATTTTCTGCATCACTACTACCTATCTACCGCATCAATTTCCATGACATTCTACCTTGTCCTATTGTCCTTACTACCTATTTGGGTTCTACCACTGGTTTATTTATGAAAAATCTAGATCTAGGTCTTTGGAAAATCGATATAGGTGCTTCATGCTCGGAGGCCTAGATACCTGTATACACTTCTCGTTACCATGTCAACTAGCAAGATCAGTTTCCAAATCATTTTAGCCAACCAATTATAGTCCATTAATGGAATTTTGAGGTCTAAAATGGCCCTCCAAAGGAAATTATAAAATACTAGTGGAAATAATAAAATAAGATTAGATTACATCATCAAAGTTTAGAGGGAAAAAACAAAAAACTATTTTTTCAACTTGTATTTTGAACTTATCTCTCTATGGAATTACTCAAATTTCAAGCAGAAGCTCTCATTAGATGCAAAATTTGATTCGGCATCCAAGTATTACCCATGTTGCATACTTTTGATGGACCCTACTACATGAAAAAATGAGAAATACATGAAAAATGTGATTGCAAACACGTTTTTCATGTATTTCTCATTTTTTGTGTAGCAGGGTCCATCAAAAGTATGCAACATGGGTACTCCTTGGATGAGGAATTAAATTTTGCATCCAATGAGCACTCCCACTCAAAATTTGAGTACAATCTTAAGCAGATAAGTTGAAAATACGAGTTGAAAACGTTGTTTTATTGTTTTATTATTTTATTATTTTTTAATCATTTTACTTTTTTACTCCAAAAATGGTGACTCATCCCCCATGGTTGAAATCACCATCTTGAATCCTATTGGTTCCTATAAATTTTATTTTGGTTGTACATTTTTCTTAGGAGGCTCGTTTTAGACCTCAAAATTCCCCTAATGTACCATCTACCACTACTGCCACCTAGTTGCCATATCACCATCTTCCCAAGAAAATGTGCTATCTGATCAGATTTTTAAGTGTTTCTTTGCTATTCGAAACACTTGAATGTGTTATTCTCTATACCTCAAAAGACTTTGATACAATTTTCACTGTAGAATCAATCCATTCAAAACCTTTACACTATCCATTCTACCACTTAAATTGGGATCTAGATAAATGATTGCACAACCCCTGAATTATCCATTTCTAGAGAAATAATTGTGCAATCCCCAAATTATTTGAATTTCTCAAATGTGTCTGGATATCATGTATGCTTAGCTAGCATAAATTTCATTTACTTCCAAAGTACATTTTCTCATCAATCCTTGGGAGTTTGACTAAGTTCCATATACCATTGGAAAGGTATTTGAGAGGGATATCCAACTAAACACTTTGCATGTGCTTTTGAAAAATTTCACTGTAGACAAAATGTCTTCAAATATAGGCTACATATCATCAGTAATAATCATCAACAAACCCCCCCTAAAATTGAATTCACTTGTTCACTTGACATCAATGACTAGACTTAACATCAATGAAAACACTTTTCTCAATACACAACAATTTTGTTTCTAAAGTTAGATACCTATGGAACACATATAGTGTTAGCAAGGCCTATAATACAAATTATTTTATTCTAGTTATCCTCAAATGTTAAGTTCAAATACCATTTCTAGGCTATTGATTAATGAAATTTCTTATCTTTTTGTGGCAATGAATTAGTTGTATCCCTATAAAAGGACTTCTTCTTCTTCCTACTCACCACATTATTTTATTATTCTAATGTAATTTGATATATGTGACAATTCAAGTGAGGTTCTATGGAGTTCTTAGTTATTTAAATCTTAGTTTATGAGCAACATTTAGTAATACATCCCTTCATCATGTACCATTTCCATAGAGACATGTGAGAGTAATAAAATAAAGTTAATAACCTATGGCATGTACTTAAATGGTGTACTCATAGATTTGATTCACATAACACATTATTTTCACCTTCTCATGTTGTACACTAGACTTTATTAAATGATCTTTGAATTAGCCTTGAAAGTAGAAAACAACTAATTTCATGATTTTCATTAAATGTGGATTATAAGTGGAAAATCTGTTTTGACAGAGTATATGGTATGCTTTGTGTGGAAGTTTTATATATCAATAAAAATAAAAGTGCAGAGAAAAGTGTTGTGTGGAGGAACGGAATGTGCATAAAGTCAGATGTGCATAGAGTTGGATGGGAATGGTACTATGCACACTTATGAAATGGATAAGTATATTATTAGTGTGGGATGGGCTATGTGTGGTGTTGAAGGTGTGAAAAGTGTGGAAATATTAATTGAGGTGAAAAGTTCTACATACAATTTTTGGAATGTCTCTTATGACTAAGTATGGGATTTAATAGAAGAAAATGAAAGTGTAAGGGATAGCTAGTGATGATAGTAATACATGTAAATGGGTCAATATAAGTCATATGCTCAAATCCAAAGTGGGGTAGAGTAAGCACATCTCTATATATTTTAGTAGTTAAATCACTATTTGGAGGTGAATTTCTTGTCCCACAAACAAGGAGGTCTCATACACTAATTTGGTGTCTAGCTTGGCCATGACCTTAAAATTAGATTATTGTTATTCTTATCATTATTGTTTTTTTGGAAAATGGCTTTGGGTCCTTTTATCTCTTTCAAAAAGGAAGATTGTACATGCAAGTTAAAAAAATAACCACATGGTCTCAACCTACCCTGACGGAAACCAGGTGTGTTGACCATTTGGTGGAGTCATATCTTGACAAAAATTTGTACGTCCTGATCAAGTCTTGGAAAGATAAAAATAATGAAATATCATGCTAGCTTTCACCACTATCCTAATAGTCTCCAAGGGTTGCTAACTGTAGATAAAAAACTCTAATCATATGATGACTTAATGGGAGCTAGATTTGTTGCATTGGATCCCTACTGGTCTGATAGGGAAATTCATGGAATGTGAGTTAAATTCTTACAAGGACCCATTCACTTGTAGCATACAAAACTTCAATTGATGTATTTCTCATCTAATCAAATATAGCTCTCCATGTGTCTGCGAAGGACCAGATGGTGTCACTGCCATAACCTTGGCCATCAAGCTCTTCGATCTCTAATATAGAAGCAAGTTCTAAAAGTATAAGGTCCTTATCCTTCTAGTGTATCTAGGATCTACTACAATGTTGCCCAAGTCACTCACTAACTTTATCATGTCTGGTTTTGACTCAAATTCTATAATTTCGTCCCACTCTTCCATTTTGAATACCAAAACTTTAAAGAAAATTCCTTTTGGTTGGCGGCTCCCTCCACACTTGAGCGAGTCTCACCACCATGCGCCTTTATTTAGCCTTAAGCCTTGGTTGGGTTGGACATTATTGTGGTGTCTTAGACCTAGTTGTGCCATGCTTGACATTGTGAAAAAATTTCTTAGATGTCTAGAAGCATGTTTTTGCATCCAACCACTACAGCTTGACCGAAAGCCTTTGCACTAGCCAATATCTTGAATTGATTCTTCTATAAGTGATGATTGAAGGGCCAGGACTTGTCTAGACCCTGTATGCATTGAAATAACAAAAGAAAATACCACAAATGAGATAACATTGAACCATCTAAAAGAGGGTATCCCAATAGACTATCAATAGCTCTGAACTAGCCCATATTCATTGAATTAATAGGAAGACACAACACATATTCATATAACATCGAACCATCTGAAAGAGGGTATCCCAATAGTGTCCATAGCCTCGACCTATTAAATAAGGTGATAATTTCGCATAGAGAGAACCATAGACCTCAAACTGACCATATATACCAACCCACAGGCCCAAAAGATGACCACAACATATGTAATCCCAAGACCATATATAAAATCCATAAAACCCCCATCCTTCAAAATGTAATCTACACAAAATCAACCCAACAATAGAGAGGTATAACAACAAGAAAAGGTTTGAAGCCTCCTCTGGGCAATTTTCATATACATAGACTAAACATTGTAGTGATCACTAATACAAAAATTAATATACATAAGTACCCATCTACATTGAGGTTTTTCTACAATAAATTACTGAAAAGGTAAATTCCAATGATTCCAAGCAGACAAAGAGACAAAATATTGATTCTCACTCAATTCAATTATCCATTCAAATAGTTCGGCGAAATATTTGAAATTCATATGAATCATAAGGAGTGGAAGAAATAACATGACATATACACAGATGTCCATGCCCTACTACAATGTCGATATCATCCCTGTACTAATGGGGTGAGACATCCTCCACTGTCCCATTCTTTCTGTTGCACCTAGACTCCTTGCAAGGTCCAAAACCATCTCTAAACAACACCAGACACAATACAGGCTCGCCAACTTTCCCCACGCTTCAGACATAAGACTCATAAGAGATCCATCCACAATTGAGCCAATATACATTACCATCTCATTACACATGTGAATGCATGCAAGAGGGTGTCCATGCCACACCCTACATTTATTATCCTCATTCTTATAACCATGGTGGTGCTAAGCCCATCATAGATTCAACCCTAACTCTCACCCCAATGGGGGATTGTTACACAGTAATTTGTCACTGTCTCCCTGTCAGTCTTCATACTGTGTCATGGGACCAAATTAATCATGCTCATGCTCTCTGATGTGGCCAAATAACCCACTTTGCCAAAGTTTCCTCTAACATCGTGACTGTTGTAAAAATAAACGCGCTGATGAGCACTCCTAAACAAACTCAATGCGCTGCCAGCACGGAAGCACACGACTTTCCCGCGCTGGTCGAATTTCATGTGACAGCGCGCTGTTCCTTATATCTGATCGCGCTGATATGGCTTTCCTTGTTATTCAGCAGCGATGACAGCGCTCCAGTGCAGTTACGCACCCGCGATGATCCAGTTTGGGCGAGTTTGTTCTAACAGCCAGCCTTCCACATGACTCCAGACCTGGTTGTTGGCCTTGTAAATGTCGCCCTCCCTTCTCCGGCATGTCTGTTTCGTCATTTGAGCCACCTTCCTTGGAGATAAGCTCATCCTCACACCATTCATGGAGACTCCTTCTCCTATTTAAGCCTCCACCATTGCCATGAGCTGCTAGTTTGGAATTGATTGTGTTTAGAGCATTGCTGATAATGTGAGCTTGATATGCAGCTGGTGTGATAAGTGTGGGATTGCTATAGTGCTTAAGGAAGGTTGTGAAGTGTTTCCATCTTGTGTAAACTTGTGTGAGAGAGAGAGTTGTCTTGGGATATCGACTTTCAAGGGTGAATGCTTGAAGGACTTGCTGGCTGGACCCAACCAAAGGAGGATTTGACTTCAAAACTTGGTTGTATTCTCTTTTGTTTTATCAATAATAATAAGACGACTATCATTATGGTTCCACTCATGTGTCTTTGTTATGATGTTTGAGTTGTATCTTTTCTGACTGGTACATAGTTGCATTTCCCGGATTTTATGCTTGTATTTGTCTTGTCCTTTGCTTGTGCAGGTGTCTGTTCACGGAGATCGTGAGGATTGCGACCAGCTGAAGCGAAAGAACGGAAGTGACAACCCTTCTATGAATATAAGCGTTGGATTCAAGGTAGGCTCTCATCTTGGCCTTTATTTTTCAATTAGTAACCTGCGTGTTAGCGTTGTTTGATTGTTGCTAGACCTCAGTTAGGCTAGTGGGATTGCCTTTATCCATAGAGGGGATTTACCTACACAACAATTTGGCGACTCCGCTGGGGAGTTTTACTTTATTGTTTGATTTGTGAGATTTAGACTGAGCCTGAAGCATGGCCAGTTAGCCTTCGAAATGCTATTGCTCTGCATTAGCGAAGTAGATCAAAGCCATTTCATTCAATCTCCAGTTTTTTTTACAAACTGAACAGCTTGGAGCTAGCTTTTGTCCTTTTCTTGTTCATTTTTTTCCTTGAATCGGATTTTTGCTCTCTTTTCGAAGTTTGGGGATTAATTCTCTGCTTTTTGGGTTTCCTGGTTCGGTCTGGGAAGTGCCTTGATTGTTTAAAGAGCGATTGCCTTGGTTTTGTTGGCATTATGGTTCTGGTATGATTATATGTTTCAGATGTTGTACTTGATGGCAACACCCATGGCATGGCTCTCATTTTGATGAAAATAAATAAGTACGCAGGAGAACAGTTTAGGAGGTGCGTACTCGCAGGTATACCGTGCAGAGACCGCGTCCAAATACGCGGGTTACCCATTCATGGGGTGCGTACCCCAGTGCACACACTTCAAGGCAGTAAAGCGCCCACACGTGGGGTTTCTCATGGTATTTAGCCGACGGTATTGTGTTATCATGGTTTTTTCCCGTGGTATTGTTTATTTTATTATTATTATTGAGCCCCATGATCCTTGATTTGAGGAAGAGCATGCCTATATAAAGCTAAGGAGATCATTTGGCTCGTGCATCTTTTGTGTATTGAATATCTTAAGATCTGATCTATTGGGTTCTCGGTTTAAAAAGCTTGATCTATAGAAGAGAAGTTGAAAGCGAATCTGTGAAGGGTGATTTCTCGAGCGCAAG